>CAUYLG010053862.1:0-15401 GCA_963573385.1 Cacajao melanocephalus | reverse complement strand
GGGGAGGAATAGCAGGGAGTGGGGGGATTGGGGAGGGATAACATTAGGAGAAATACTTAATGTAGATGACAGGGGGATGGATGCAGTAAACCATCATGGCATGTGTATACATATGTAACAATCCTGCATGATCTGCTCATGTACCCCAGAACTTAAAGTATATAGAAAAAGAAATACTTACTCAGTGCCTGTCATGTGCCAGAAACTTCTCTATGGTTGCAGCAGTGAACAAGAAGTCAGTCTAGTTTCTCATGAAGCCCACATTGTAGAAGATGAAATTAATTCATTCAACAGACATTTTCTGAGTATGTAAGTTTGAGGACTTAGATAGAATGTCTTAGTCTTGAGGCTGCTATAAAAAATACCATAAATTGAGTGACTTATAAACAGCATAAATTCATTTCTTTCAGTCCTGGATGCTAGAAGTTCCAAAATTAAGATTCAATCAGATTTGGTGTCTGATGAGGGCCACTTCCTTGTTCACTGATGGCTGTCTTTTCACTGTGTGCAAACTTCACATGGCCAAAGGGATGAAAGCTCTCTAGGGTCTTTTTTATAAGACAACTAAAATCCCATTCATGAGGGTCTCCCTGCTCATGACCTAATCACCTCTCAACGGCCTCACCTCCTAATACTACTACCTTGAGTCGTAGGTTTCAACATATGAATTTTTTATGAACATAACAATTCAGACTACAGCACAAGGCAATGGGGAAATAGCAGTAAAAGATATCTCTTGCCTTTAGTAAGCTCCTAGTTTAGGGGCAAGAGAGGTAAGAAATTAAATAATAACAAGCATGGGGGCTCTAAGGGCATAGGTAAAGAGGAAGCAAATCCAGGCCCAGATGAGCAGAAGTGTCGAGAAAGCTGATAAGCAGCCTGAGGATCCCACCCTAACTTGCCTTTCAACTTCTGTCTTCCTCTAAAATCTGTGTGTTTCTTTACTTTCCTGTTACATACCACTTCCCTTGTACTCAAAATCTCCATAATTGGGCTTTAGCAACCCATAGCATCTTTGAGAAGCTATGATGATTTTGGTCAATGGAGAATTGACATTTACCTGTTTGAGTCATCTTTAGTGACAAGAATGAATACAATTCTAACTTACCACTGAGATACATGCCGACTTGAATTTGGGCGAGCAAATGTGATGAATATTGTTTTAGTGTATTTCTTTTTGTTGTTGTTGTTGTTATACTTTAAGTTCTGGGGTACATGTGCAGAACGTGCAGGTTTGTTAGATAGATATACACGTGCCATGGTGGTTTGCTGCATCCATCACCCCGTTATCTACGTGAGGTATTTCTCCTAATGCTATCTCAACAATCTAAGAATCATAGTCTTCCTTTTGGTACTACTTTCCAATCACCTTGTTCTTCTGTTCATTGATTATTTTTAAACTTTAGAAGAAAGGTATTTCTGTTCTTTGAAAACCACAAGTTCAGTGTGATTTTGGACACCCGTCTCTGAAGTGGCATGTGAGTTAGAGGATTATTTTATTTTTTTGTTCAACAATAGCAAGTGAGATGATTCCAGATTTGAACTACATATTAGACCAATAATATTTTGACAATTAATGGTTAATAACCTTGTAGCAGTTGCTTTAGCCAAAAACATGCCAGTAACTATATCACTATTCACTTTTTTAACTTTCTTAAATTGACTGATAAAATTTTATGTATTTATTATATACAGTATGATATTTTGAAGTATATATACATTGTGATATGAATGAATATAGCTAATTAACATATGCATCACCTTACATAGTTATTTTTGTCATGAGTACACTTCTATGCTGTTATTTTCAAGAATACAATGTATTGTCATTAACTGTAGTCACAACATTGTACTATAGACGTTTTGAACTGAAACCTCCTACCTAACTGAAAATTTTTATACATTGCCCAACATCTCTCAACCCCCAACCCCCTAGCCAACTCCAGCTCCTGGTAACTACCATTTTACTCTCTCATTCTATGAGTTCCACTTTTTAAAAAAATATTCCACATATGAGTGGGCTGATCATGTGGTATTTGATTTTCGGTGCTTGGCTTATTTTATTTAACATAATGTTCTCCAAGTTCATCCATGATGTTGCACATGACAAAATTTCCTTGATTTTTATGACTGAGTACTCATCCCTTGTATATATATACATTTTCTTTATCCATTTATCTGTCAATGGACACTTAGGTTGATTCCGTATGTTGGCTATTAAGAGAAATCCTGCAGTAAACATAGGCTTGTGGATATTTCTTGACATACTGATTTCATTTTCTTTGACTATAAGCCCAGTAGTAAAAATGATGGATTGTGTAATAGTTCTATTTTTAACTTTTTGAGGAAGCTTCATACTGTTTTTCATAATTGCTGTCCTCATTTATGTTATCAACAGTATACAAGATTCTCTTTGCTCCACCTCCTTGCCAAGATTTGTTATCTTTTACCTTATTTGGTAATAGGCATTCTAATAGGAGTGAGGTGATAGCTCATTGTGATTTTAATTTGTATTTCTCTGATGATTAGTGATGTTAAAGATTTTTCATATACTATTGGCTATTTGTTTGTCTTCTTTGGGGAAATGTCTATTCAGATCCCTTGACCGTTTTTAAATCATGTTATTTGTTTTCTTGCTGCTGAAATATTTGAGTTTTTAAAAATATTTTGGAGATTAACACTTTATTAAGTGTATAGTTCACAGCATTATAGGGCAACTCCTCACTTCGTTGATTGTTTCCTTTGCTGTGAAGAAATCTTTAGTTTAGTGAAATCCCGTTGTCTATTTTTGCTTTTGTTGCCTGTGCTTTTTGAGTTGATAACTAATAAATCATTACACAGACCAATGTCATGCAGTTTTTTCTCTGTGTTTTCTTCTAATAGTTTTATAGATTTGGGTTTTACATTCAAGTCTCCAATCAATTTTGAGTTGATTTTTTTTTTTGAGATGGAGTCTCGCTCTGTCACCCAGGCTGGAGTGCAGTGGTGCAATCTCTGCTTACTGCAACCTCTGCCTCCCGGGTTCAAGCAATTCTCTGTTTCAACCTCTTGAGTAGTTGGGATAACAGGCACCTGCCACGACACCTGGCTAATTTTTTGTATTTTTTAGTAGAAATGGGATTTCACCATGTTGGCCAGGCTGGTATTAAACTCCTGACCTCATGATCCATCCATGTCGGCCTCCCAAAGTGAGTTGATTTTTTATATGGTGTGAGATAAGGGTAGGTCAAATTTCATTCTTCTGCATGTGGACATCCAGTTTTTTCAATATCATTTGTTAAAGAGATTATCTTTTTCTTACTGTGTGTACAGTAAGATTTGGCACTCTCATTGAAAATCATTTGTCAGTAAATGTGTGGATGTATTTCTGGGCTTTATATTCTGTTCTGTTAATCTATGTGTCTATTTTTATGTTAGTACCAGGTTTCATTATTTTCAGTAAGTATCATCTTTTTAGTGTTTATTACTCTAACTTTTCCCATGGAACTAAAATTCCATTTGTTGAATCGTTCTGACACTAACACCATTTACAAGGAAAAGTATAGTCAAATTTTTTGATATTACTAATCCATTGTTTTTAATCATGTCTTTAGGGGAGAATATTAAACATTTCCAGAGATTGCAACAGTACTTTTTGAGCTTTTTCTCTTTTTGAAGATGTACTTTGGTTTTTGAGGAGGTGGTTTGCAGCACCTCTGAGTCAGTCATTTTTCATTGCTAGTTGTACTTCTAATTCTATTTCTACCCTGAGAATAATTGAAGTAGTATTAGAACTGTAGCTGTTAAAAGCAAGTGATTTTCAACAGATATGGTCAGAAGCAAGAAAAAGTTTGCATTGACTGTAACTACATGTAGAGAGAGAACGCATACAAACGTGGAGGCGGACATCTTGCCAAATTGAACATCCTGTAGAAGCCCATTAGCTGAAAGCTCTGCAAAGAGCAAAGATTGCCTCGGGCTGACTTCCGTGTCCAGTGCTTTCTTGTTATTTTTCCTAACCCCTGGGTGCAGTAGAATTAAATGTTGTTGGTAGAGAGAAGTGATGCATGTAGCTGGACACAGCCAACATGTTATTCATATTCAGAAAGGCATGGCATGTTAGAGCATGTAAGGATTAGATCTGAAAATCCTGTCATTTTGCAGATGGAAAAACTGAATCTAGAAGTAATAAAGTTACTTTCAAAGGTCACAGTAGAGGGTTAGGTCTAGAATGAAACACCTTTATAGGTTAGTACTTTTAACTCTATATTGGCCACCTAGATTTCTCTATCCCTCCACATGATATCTGTATCTATCCATCTATCTATCTATCTATCTATCTATCTATCTATCTATCCATCCTTCATCTGCCTATCTATCCACACATGCATACACACTTTGCTGACCATTTCTTTAAGGTTTCAAAGAAATGTAGCCACTAATCCTGATTCATATTTTTCCTTTTCTAAGGTTTGTCTATTTTTCTCTCTTCCTTCAACCATCCAAGAAATGTGTACTCTGATGCATACTACTACTACCTTTATCATATCAATTGCCTAATTCTTTACTACTTAGGGTCATGAAAAGGCAAGTTCAATGTACACTATCGTTCTGGTACCAGAAGTTACTTTCTTTAATATAGCATGTTTTTAATCAGTTTCTAGAAAAAGATAGGTATTTTTACCAAACTGGGAAAAAATTATACTCATTGGAGCGACCTGAAAATTTTGTTGCTCAGTTTCAGCATTTTATTTTTTAAAATCAGTATCAAATGATTAAGCTTTTAATCTTAGCTTTCAATTGTTCTTTTAAATACCAAGTCTCTAGTTATTTCTAAGAAGATCATTTTAATATAAGTTCTAAGAGGTGGCAACTACTCCTAAGTATTGTATCTTTAATCTTTAGGTGTATTAAAATGTGTTTAATTTAACTATGACTAAATTTATGAGTTATATTGAAATTTTTGACATATTTACATTTTCTTTCAATCCAACAACAGAAGTTTTGCTGATTAGTTAACTCACAACAAAAACACTATGGTAAGGCTAATTTGATATTGAAACTCATAATAAAAAATCTAGTGGAAAGAAAAGTAGCATTAAGTGAAATTCTGGGTTTTGCTTATTAGCCTTTTTTGATTTTCACATAGTCATCATTCTCATATCTTTATTTTGCCTTAGGAAGTTATGCACTAAGATCATTCTATTAATATATTTTAAATTCTTGATAAATTTATTAAGTAAAATTAAACTGATATCTATTTTACAGTAGTTTTATTATATCATGAGGCATGTACTCCTAAGTAGAAATTACTTGTCAGTAATATATTTTGCAAGAAAAAAGTCATTTTGTCAGTGATTTGACTTCTTCAACAAAAACTTTTTTCAATGATATTTAAAAATATTATAGGTTATACAGTTTGGCATTATATACTTTAAGGGTTATGCAGTTTTCTTCAAAAGGAAAATATTTAGAAATAAATATTTAATTTAGTTAAACAGAAAGAAAAAAACATATTAAATATCCTATTCGTGCTTAAGGTTACAAAGAGACTCTTAAAATCAATGATAGGCAAAATTTGAATTAGCAAAATTTAAGATGTATGTTTTATATATTTTTCTGGCTAGAGTAATAAAACACATTAATGCTACATTTCAAAATATACAGTGTACATTTTTTAAATAGCAAAAATGTTTAGTGCCAACCAGAGGTAACACTGTGATAATACAATTTAGCAGTATTTCCCATTGAGTGTTTGTTTTGGTGTTTTCATGTAGACACATACACATATCTGTTTGTGTGTGTTGTGCATGTGTGTGTGTGTTGAAATAGTAAAATTTTTTTATCCTGCTTGTTTTGGTAGTTTACAGGGTTTCTTTGAATATGTATTTGCTGACCACATGGATGCTGTTAGCATCCACCTTCAAACTTTAAACTGAAAGGCTAGCCCTTAAAAATTTTCTACTTTCTGCCATTTCTTTATTCAAATGAAGCACTCTTTTAGACTAGGGAAAAATATGTTTCAGCTTCTATTAGTGGCTTTTCTAAGCATATTTCTTTTTCTGAACAATATAAACAACCAATAAATTTTGTCTTGCTAAAAGAAGAGCATAAAAGATTCTTTATAATCCCCAGGGTATATTGTTCCCAGCGTTCTTCTAGCACTTTCTTCTAAGTAGCTTCACATCCCATTGTTCATTCTCTATTGTACAGGCAGCATTACAGTCTTGGGAGTTGTATACTCTTTAATGGATACAGAGTGAGAAGGTGTGGGAAAGGAGGAAATGCTCTACTGCCTGGGGAGGCCATTGGCATGAAATAGGGAGTGATTGATAGCCTTGCTTGGCAGCAGTCTCAGCCCCAGAACTCTGATAAAGAGGGCAGACATTGGGAGGTTCTTAGAAACACCCTCCCATTCCTCTATGGTCAGATTAGTGTTTTAGGAGTTTTAATACTACACAGTCAGTGAATAGTTCTCCAACTAGACAGCTTTCTAAAGTTAGAAAGAGTTCCTTCCAGAAACTGGGAAATCTTTGATTGATAACTTTAATTTCCAATACTCTTGTGAATTTGCATCCTTTTTGGTTTTCTTGGAAGTTTCCATGGAATGCTTATAGGGATTGAATCCGGTGCAGCTAGTTACCAGCCATCATTCCCCAGAAATCACCTCAGTTAAATTTTAATTAGAATGTAAAATGTTTCTGTCAGTTTTCTCAGAGGAATACATGTCGAATGCTCTAGAAAATTTAAAATACTGCTCTCAGCATACTGATCGTAAGTAGACTCTTATTTGCCATCAAAGTAGCCATTGTTATTACAGTGTTAACTGCTAGGTACTTCCGCCAAATTTTCACAATATAATTGGATGTTTTGGTAAACTGTCATACTCAAGCATATGTCCTGTCCTCTCTAATTTACATAAATGCCTTTTGTTTATATTTTGGTTCATATTTCTTTAATTTGTTTTTATTAAGTAATGTTTGTTGGTCAGTTAATATATACAAGAAAACACTGTGCTAAATATGGGCTGGATATATATCTTAAATTTTGCTAATTCAAATTTTGCTTATTATTGATTTTAAAAGACTCTTTGTAACCTTAAGTACTAAGAAGAAAGATAATTCAACTTTTAATTCTTTGATAAGAAGAATTCAATGTTTTTATTCTTTGATAAACTAAGGTAAAAACTTATTTATATTTCTCTTTATTTTTAAATAAAACTGCATAACCTTTAAAATGTGTAATGTGAAACTTTATGAACCTATAAAATATCATTAAATAAGTTATTGTGGAATAAATCAAACAAATCAATAACACAATGTTTTTTTCTTTTAAAAGTTAGCAAAGCATAAACCAAACACATTCCAGATGGAACAGATACATATATAAGTAATACACAATATTGAAAAGAAAGGGCAAAAGTAAATAATCATTATGTCAAAGATGTATCTGCAGTCCCATATTCATTGCAGCTTTAGTCACAATAACTAAGACATGGAATCAACCTAAGTGTTCATCAATGGATGAATATATTAAGAAAATGTAAATGTACTCACAATGGAATACTTTCTCTTAGTCTTAATAAAGAAGGAAATCTTTTCATTTGCAGCAATACGGTTAAACCCTGAGAATATTATGGTTAAGGGAAATAAGCCAGGCACAGAAAGACAGATACCGTATGCTCTCACTTATATGTGGCACCAAAAAAAACTGGAATTCATGGAAATGAAGAGGAGAATGGTGGTTGCCAGGGGCTTAGGGAAACGACGCAGGTTATGGAGCTATTAGTCAAAGAATACAAAATTTTAGTTAGATAGAAAAATAAATTCCAGAAATCTATTTTACAGCATGGTGACTATAGTTAATAACAATGTATGATGTTCTTGAAAACAGCAAAATGAGTAGATTTTGTATTTTCTCGCCACATAAAAAGATGAGTATGTGAAGTAGTACAAATGTTAAGTAGCTCGATGTAGCCATTCCATAATGTATACATATTTCAAACCAACATATTGTACATGATAAACGTGTACATTTTATTTCTCAAAGATAAATAATTTTGTTTGAATTTTTTTTTTAATGAGAGTGAGGAGTATAAATTAAGAGAAGCTTTACCCTCGTGGTTGGTTAAGAAGGAGTCTCTAAAGGTACATTTCCTGAATTCCAATCTTTGAGAACCTTACCTGCTCTGTGACTTTAAAGAAAAAAAAATTTAAAAAAGAAAGAAATGTTTAATTACAACAAATACAGAGAGGGCATTAGATTTCAGAAACATTGGCAAAACAAAAACAATTAAGTATTTAAAGACAAAGTTGGAATTACTAAGGTTACCTAGTTTACTTTGTGTTTTCATGCTGTTCATGATGAGAACAGCAGGTTTCCCACCTGGTTTCATATTTTCAGAGATCATTCTAAATCTTAAGTTATAATACTGTCAGAATTAGGCTTAAAATTGTTTTGTTAGGAAGTTTGGGTACTGGAGAAAAAAATTCAAGGTTTTTTATTTTGGAGATCAGAAGCAGAAAGTAATTCTGTGATTTTTTAATTATCTCCAGGTACAATATATTTTTTTTTCCTTCTGACTGTGGTATGTGAAGTGGTCATTCGTAATGGAAGCATGGCAGAAGTGTCCGTTTTCACTTCTACACTTCCTAAATTGTTTTTCTGCCTCCAGTACCTGCTCATTTGAATCCATCTGTATACACCTTCAGAGTCATATTTTCAAATTAATATGATAATACTAGTTTTTTTCTGTAGAAATCTCATGTAACTTCATATAGTTCACAGAAGGAAGTCAAAACTCCTTAGCTAGATACTGTACCAATCAAGGTTCAGCCTTCACCTACTTTACCTTGGTCATCCCTTAGCATCTCTTCACTTTCCTTCTTATTTCCTCTTACTGCAAACCCCTGTCACTCTATTAACACTGATCTTGCTAAGGTCATGATGATGGTTATTTGCCAAGTCCAGTAACTTCTTTTCTGTCCATAGTTTATGAGACTGTTGCTTCACTTAACAATATCAATCATCCTCTTATCAAGATTATCCTGATCTGATTCCAGTTTCCTTGGTTTACTTGTACCTATCTAGTATTTATTTGGTCTCAATTACAGAATTTACCATTTTTTTCTTCTTGCATCATTTCCTTGTATATTGCTATTTCCCAGGTGACATTCTCTAACATTTCTCTGTTTGTCGTACATTTTTTCACTAATCTTATCCTTTCTCATGGTTCCTGATGATTCATGCTGATGATACCAAATGTAGGTGTCCAGTCCATGTCTCCAAAAACCAGTAACATTCCAATATGGAAGGTCTGTGAGCACCTTAAGCTCAAACTTGATGGGATACATCATCCCCACCTCCAATTCTTTTTCCAATTTTTAGTTCCAAGCTCACTTGGCAGAAGAACCATTCATGTAGTCACTCAAACTAGAACCTTGAAACTTTTTCTCTTCCCCATACCTCTCCCCTTATCATTTCTAAGTTCTGCCAGTTTTTCCTCTCTGAATATTTCTCAAATCCATTTCCTCATCTTCAGCTACACACTACTACTCTAGTTCAGACATCCATCATCTCTTCCCCTCATAGCCTCCTAATTGGACTCTTTACTTTTACTTTCCTTAAACTCATCCTCCTATCAAATTAACCTTTTTAAAATCCAGATCTGATTATTTCACTTCCTATTACATGTTGAAGAACTAGAGTTCCTTCCTGATATTTTTTAACTTATATTTACCCCGTAAGATTTTGAACTTTGTCCAAAACGTCTTTTGATGTATAGAATAGATCCAACTTTTGTAACATGTTACATAAGGCTCTCTATAAACCCCTCAGCATTATCTTTGGCCATACCAATCTTAAATGTTCTCCTGGAAATTTGGGCTCTGTTGACCTAAAATTGCTAAAGTTCACTTTACACAATATTTTATTTCTTTCCATAGTGCCTTGATTTGTACTTTTTCACTCTTCTGGAATACATTCTTTATCCATCAGTGATATCAAACCTTATGCCAGGCTTGGCTATCTCTTAGCCATTCATTGACTATTAGCCCAGCCTCATTTCAAGAAGTCTTCCCTGACCTTCCTTACCAGGCTATGATATATACATTCAACTCATTTACTCCATAGCACTCTGCTGTGCCTTTTTCATAATTTTTACATAACTGTATTAAATTTATTATGTGACTGATTGCCCCAGTAGTCTATAAGCAGATTCATTACTGGATACCTGAAGCTAGTATAGTAGCTGCCATTTAGGTGTGTTCAGTAAATATTTGTTGAACCAACTTGTAAAGACACTAAACTCTTCACTCTTCCATAATCATTACCTCAACTCTCATCCTGTAGTCCTTGTATTTCTCTCTGACTTCTCCTCTATTCACCACTATGGGACTCAGTTCTGCCTTTGGAGGATTGCTCTGCACCTCCAGGTCTGCTCTTTTATCCTATGGCCCAGCCAAACCTTTTGGCTGCCTCTATGGTTACACTTTCTGTTGTACAACAAAATTAGGATTTGAAGTATGTGCTTCTCAATTAGGAGTATGATTTTATAGGTCATGACTATGTTTTAATCAACTCCAGATCCTTACCCCTAAAAAGATTGCTAGGAATACAGTAAGTACATAGCCAATGAAGAAAGAGTACCCTGACCAGATGGCTTCAATAGGAAATAAATGGTTAAACACTAGAAAACTCTTGGAATAAATTCTAATACTGATTCTAATCAATTTTCATAGGAGAATGTATTATACTTACTATTTGACTATATATTGAAGTTATTCTTAAAAGACGTTTTAAGTGTGAACATAAGTTTGACATTACTTTTTTCTAATTTTTCTGTGAATAATATATGTTAGCATTAATGATAAATGCATAGCAAATATTGTATTAAACTATATAACTCAAGACTCCACTTATATACATGATGTTTCCTGAATTATATAAATTTTCACATATAGTCTATGAATTATTTATTAACCTCTCATTTTGGTCATGAAACGTTGCTCTCATATTCAAAAGCCACAATTTCTTACGATATTTTTTATCATCAAGGTATTTGCTTAACCATCTCAAAGTATAAAATAGGTAAAGGATGGTTTTTCATACCTCTAATCTTCCCATATTGCATTTATATTTCCCTCAGATGACTTTTAAGAAGTGAGCATTGTTCGGTAATTGTGTCATTTTCTTTCAAATTTATTTAGTTTTTTTTTAACTGACCGATAAAATTATACATATTTATAATGTACAACGTGGTGCCTTAAAGCACATATACACTGTGGGATGGCTAAATCTAGCTCATTAGCATATGCATCATCTCAAATAGTTACCATTTTTGTGGGAGAACTTTTAACATCCATTCTCCCAGCATTTTTCACAAATATAAAATATCGTCATTAACGATAGTCACAATTCTGTAAAACAGATCTTTAGAACTTATGCTCCCATTCAAATAACGTATTATTTCCTTTGACCAGGATCTTCCCAACCTTGCAATCGCCAACTGCTCCAGCCTTTAGCACACACCTTTCTACTCTCTAATTCTTTGACTTCAACTTTTCAGACTGTATATATGAGTGAGATCATGCTGTATTTGTATTTCTGTGTCTGGCTTATTTCATTTAATATCCTCCAGGTTCATCCATGTTGTTGCAAATGGCAGGATTTTCTTCTTTTTATGACTGAACAGTTTTCTCCTGTGTATATAACCATATTTTCTTTATCTATTCATCTATTAATAGATATTTAGGTTGATTCTATTCCTTGGCTGTTGTGAATAGTGCCAGAATACACATGGGAGGGCAGATATATCTTTGACATGCTGCTATCTTATTTGTAGATATACCCATTAATGAAGGAATGATGAATCATATGATTGTCCTATTTTGTAGTTTTTTGAGGAACTGCCATACTATTTCCCATAATGGCTGCACTAATTTACATTCCCACCAACATTGTACAAGGATTTCTTTGTCTCCACATCCTTGCCAACATGTCTTACCTTTTGTCTTTTGAACAATAGCCATTCTAATAGGAGTGAGGTCATATTTGATGTGGTCTTATTTTGCAATTTCCTGATGATTAGTGATGTTGAACATTTTTTCATATACCTTTCAGCCATTTCTGTGTCTTTCTTTGAAAACTGCCTATTCCAGTCTTTTGCCCATTTTTAATTGGATTTTTTTTTTAAAAAAAACATAATTTGCCGCAAAGATGTGTAAACTCAACTGTGAATGTACCAAAAGTACAATTTCCAGTGGAATTTAACACCATCAGAAAACAACTGTGCAGGAGTCTTCCTCCTTCCTCAACCCTGCTTCTACTTATTTTCGTTCCTGAAATGCCATATTTTAACCAAAACATTCTTTTGCATTTGTATGCCTCTCACTGGTTGTTTGGACTTTTTAACCTATCTTTCTTTAGGCAGAACAGTTCATTTCCCTTAGACTGTTCATAATAGTTGCATTTTAATTGTGCTGTAACTTTATACTAGTGTTTTGAATTATAGCCTTTGGCATGGGATGTAACAGATGTCAAAGTCACGGACTCCCTTATGGTTGTCCAATTATAAAGCAAGTTCCTTCCAAAGTAGTGAGCTCCCTGTTACTTGATGCAGATGAACAAAGGGATGATGACTATCAGTGAGGGATCCAATAACAAAGTTTCTAGATTTGAGAGGGAGGTTCAATCGGGTGATCTCTAAGTTTTTTTTTCTGCTTTTTTGTTTTTTTTTTTTTTCTCCATGTCTGAGAATCTGTGTATCTTTATTATTTAGCATCAGGACATTCTATGTACTGAAAAAGCATGCACAATTTCTTTATCAGTAATTACCATTCATTCTTACATTACATCTTACATCTGTTTGCCTAATTAATTTTAACTTATTCCTGTGTTACTCTGCTATCTATACTTAAAGTAACCACTAAGGTGCTGTTGCCTCCTTATCCAAGCACCAGAAATCTCAAGGTGGCAGCTATAAAAGTAAAGCCTGAGTCACATGGCTACTTTATGAGAACTCCAATCATGTTTAAAACAAAGAATAAGATTACTCAGCCTGATGACCCCCAGTATCCCTTTAAATACACAATGCATGGTCTGGGTAATAACCCCTTAGTTTTTGAGTGTCTTAACAGTGTATTTTCAAAATTGACTATAGTGTTTCAATATCTCTTTTTCTCCCTAGTTCTTTTATTGTCACCTACACCATTTTATGCATTACATTTTTCACAAGTCTTGACCTGTGATTTCAGTGTGATGAATGTAATTACTTGTGAATTGTTGAAAAAAAAGGAAATGTGATAGCATAGCTCAAAGAATTTTTCATTTCTATTTTTTAAGTAATTTCTTTTTATCAAATAAACTATATTATTTGTGGATTCTCAATACAGATTAATTAAAATACATTTAGTGTATAATAAAGTCATAATGCTTATTTCCTTAAAGAAGCCGTCATTAATAATCTGATTGCAGGGTTAAGTTGCACAAATTGTGGAACTCTCATAGCATCAATTTTTATTCATGATTCTTGAGGATACACCTTGAAAGATTTAACCTTTTTGGTTAATCAGTATTATGACAAGGTAGGTAGCAAGCTACCTGGTTATGATCTAAGAAAAGTCGTAGTTGTCAGGACCACCATCTATTTTTTGTAGGAGTGCCACTCAGGTCTAGCTGTTTATGTATGAGTTTGATAATACAAAGGTCAGAAATGTATAGATGCCTGAGTGGCATAGTAAGATATGAGAGCAAAATAGGATCATATTATGCAGTGACATTTTCTTTCCTCTATGTATATTTTATCTTTCACTTTTATCATAAGCTATGCTTTCCATTTTCAAGTCTTTTGTTATAGTTCAAATGAAACAGGTTTCTTTGAGAGATGTAACAAAATTGGACACTTCATGCTTTTGATGGGTATAAATGATACCATTATTCAAGGTTTAAAAGAAACGATCTTCAAGCTTAAAGCTGGCATAATTCAATCTGTTCTCATTATTCATCTGTTTGCCTAATTAAATCTTGTCTGTAACAGAGTGCTTAGAAAAGAGAATTGCTTACGGAAGACACTTCTTTCTGAAAGACCATACAAACTGGACTCAAGTCAGATGTTAAGTTGACTTATTCATTCAGTGTATAATGAGAGGAGGGTGTCTTGCTACTTTACAACTGTGAGAGGCATGCAGATGAAAAGAACGTTTTGGTTAAAATATGGCATTTTGGGAACCAAAATAAGTAGAAGCAGGGTTGAAGAAGGAGGGAGACTCCTGAATAGTTGTTTTCTGATGGTGCTAAATTCCACTGGAAATTGTACTTTTGGTGTGTACATGGAACATTCACAGTTGAGTTTACACATCTTTGTGGCAAATTATGTTCTTTTTTTAAAAAAGATGCATTTATTCAGGCATTATGATCATACTATTACATTTAGTAATCAATGGAAAGGGTGCAAAATATCTGCATTAAAAATGTTTATTGGAATGCTTTACATAAAACAGAAACTAAAATCACCTGTTATATAATTAGTCACAAGTATCATCCTCGAGTTTTTTGCCTATACATATGAGTATTGTCTAAAACTTTTTTGACACAAGTATTGTCTAAAGATTCTTTGACAGCAGCTAAGCCGTGTCACCCCTGTGCCTGGCTGAATTCACAACTGTGTTGTAACCTGTAGCTTTCTTGTCACTTCTCTGGCTCTCTTCACTTGCTAAACTTTGTTTTCTGGCAATAATTAAGATCTTCTGTCACTGCCATAGCTACTGCTGCTACTGGAATCGCCATTTTGGCCACCTTGTTTCCTGGTTTGGCAAAGTATTGTCCTCCATGGCCACAGAGCCACAGATTCTGCCTCCAAAGTTTTCACCCTTCGTTGGTTGAAAATTTGAAGATTGACTCTTATCATTTCCCAAATTGTTGTAGCTTCCACTACTTCTTCCAAAATTGCTTCCATTATTACCAAACCATTATACTCATCCCCACTGCCACCATATCCACTACCACCACAGCTGCCACTGATGGCCATTTGGGTTGGTTCCAAGTTTTTGCTGTTGTGAACAGTGCTGCAATAAACAGACATGTGCATGTGTCTTCATAGTAGAATGATTTGTAATCCTTTGGGTATATACCCAGTAATGGAATTGCTGGGCAAAATGATATTTCTAATTCTAGATCTTTGAGGATTTGCCACACTTTCTTCCACAATGGTTGAACTAACTTACACTACCACCAACATGTAAAAGCATTCCCATTTCTCCTTATCTTCTCCAGCATCTGTTGTTTCCTGATTTTTTAATGATCGCCATTCTAACTGGTGTGAGATGGTATCTCAGTGTGGTTTTGATTTGCATTTTTCTAATGACCAGTGATGATGAGCTTTTTTTTTTAATATGTTTGTTGGCTGCATAAATATCTTCTTTTTT
>CAUYLG010053861.1:0-29325 GCA_963573385.1 Cacajao melanocephalus | reverse complement strand
CTTGATCATGACGGATAAGCTTTTTGAGGTGCTGTTGCAGTTGGTTTGCCAGTATTTTATTGTAGATTTTTGCATCTATGTTCATCATGCATATTGGCCCGAAGTTTTCTTTTCTTGTTGAGTCTCTGCCAGGTTTTGGTATCAGGATGACGTTTGTCTCATAAAATGATTTGGGAAGGATTCCCTCTTTCTAGATTGAGTCAAATAGTTTCAGAAGGAGTGGAACCAGGTCCTATGTGTATATCTGGTGGAATTCGGCTGTGAACCCATCTGGACCTGGGCTTTTTTTTGGTTGGTAGTCTATTAATTGCTGCCTCAACTTCAGCCCTTGTTATTGGTCTATTCAGGATTTCAGCTTCTTTCTAGTTTAGGCTTGGGAGGGTGCAAGTGTCCAGGTATTTATCCATTTCTTCCAGGCTTACTGGTTTATGTGCATAGAGTTGTTTGTAGTCATCTCTGATGGTAGTTTGTATTTCTGTGGACTCTGTGGTGATATCCCCTTTATCGTTTTTTATTGCATCAATTTGATTATTCTCTCTTTTCTTTTTTATTAATCTGGCTAGTGATCTATTTTGTTGATCTTTTCATAAAACCAGCTCCTGGATTTATTAATTTTTTCAAGAGATTTTTTTTGTCTCTTATCTCCTTCAGTTCTGCTCTGATCTTAGTTATTTCTTGTCTTCTGCTACCTTTTGAGATTTTTTGATCTTGCTCCTCTAGCTCTTTCAATGTTGATGATAGGGTGTCGATTTTAGGTCTTTCCTTGCTTCTCATGTGGGCATTTATTGCTATAAAATTTCCTCTAGACACTGCTTTAAATGTCTCCCAGAGATTCTGTTATGTTGTGTCTTCATTCTCATTGGGTTCGAAGAACATCTTTATATCTGCCTTCATTTCATTGTTTATCCAGTCAACATTCAGGAGCCAGTTGTTCAGTTTCCTTGAAGCTGTGTGGTTCTGAGTTAGTGTCTGAATTCTGAGTTCTAATTTGGTTACACTGTGGTCTGAGAGACAAGTTTGTTATGATTTCCATTCTTCTGCATATGCTGAGGAGTGATTTATTTCCAATTATGTGGTCAATTTTAGAGAAGGTGTGATGTGGTGCTGAGAAGAATGTATATTCTGTGGATTTGGGGTGGATCATTCTGTAAACATTTATTAGGTTTGTTTGGTCCAGGTCTGAGTTCAGGTCCTGGATATCCTTGCTAATATTATGTCTTATTGATCTGTCTAATATTGACAGTGGAGTGTTAAAGTCTCCCACTATTATTGTGTGGGAGTCTAAGTCTCTTTGTAGGTTGTTAAGAACTTGCTTTATGTATCTGGGTGCTCCTGTGTTGGGTGCGTATGTATTTAGGATGGTTAGCTCTTCTTGTTGCATTGATCCTTTTACCATTATCCAATGCCTTTCTTTGTCTCTCTTTATCTTTGTTGGTTTAAAGTCTATTTTAGCAGAGACTAAGATTGCAACTCCTACTTTTGTTTTTGGTCTTCATTTGCTTGGTAAATCTTCCTCATCCCTTTATTTTGAGCCTATGTGTATCCTTGCATGTGAGATGGGTTTCCTGGATACAGCACACTGATGGGTTTTGACTTTTTATCCAATTTGCTTGTCTGTGTCTTTTGATTGGGGCATTTAGCCCATTTCAGTTTAAGATTAATATTGTTATGTGTGAATTTGTTCCTGCGATTTTGATGCTAGCAGGTTGTTTTGCCCATTTGTTGATGCAGTTTCTTCATTGTTTCGATGGTCTTTACCATTTGGTACATTTTTGGAGTGGCTTGTACTGGTTGTTCCTTTCTGTATTTAGTGCTTCTTTCAGGAGCTCTTGCAAGGCAGGCCTGGTGGTGATGAAATCTCTCAGCAATTGTTTGTTCATAAAGGATTTTCTTTCTCCTTCCCTTATGAAGGTTAGTTTGCCTGGATGTGAAATTTTAGGTTGAAAGTTCTTTTCTTTAAGGATGTTGAATATTGGCCCCCACTCTCTTCTGGCTTGTAGGGTTTCTGCCGAGAGATCCACTGTGAGTCTAATGGGTTTCCCTTTGTGGGAACCCGACCTTTCTCTCTGGCTGCCCTTAGCATTTTTTCTTTCATTTCAACCCTGGTGAATCTGACGATTATGTGCCTTGGGGTTGCTCTCCTTGAGGAATATCTCTGTGGTGTTTTCTGTATTTCCTTGGTTTGAATATTGACCTGCCTTGCTAGGTTGGGGAAGTTCTTCTGGATAATATCCTGAAGAGTCTTTTCCAGCTTGAATTCCTTCTCTCCATCACATTCAGGTACACCTATCAAACGTAGATAAGGTCTTTTCACATAATCCCATATTTCTTGGAGGGTTTGTTTATTTCTTTTCACTCCTTTTTCTCTACTCTTGCCTTCTCATTTTATTTCATTGAATTGATGTTCAGTCTCTGATATCCTTTCTTCTGCTTTGTGGATTCGGCTATTGAACCTTGCATATGCTTTTCAAAGTTCTCGTGTTGTATTTTTCAGCTCCATCCATTCATTTATATTCTTCTCTAGGCTGTTTATTCTCCTAGGCATTTCATCTAATGTTTTTCAAGGTTCTCAGTTTCTTTGCATTAGGTTAGAATATATTCTTTTAGCTCAAAGAAGTTTGCTATTACCCACTTTCTGAAGCCCGTTTCTATCAATTCATCAGACTCATTCTCCATCCAGCCTTGTTCCCTTGCTGGTGAGGAGTTGTGATCCCTTGGAGGAAGAGAGGCATTCTGGTTTTGGGTGTTTTCATCCCTTTTGCGCTGGTATCTTCCCGTCTTTGTGGATTTATCTACCTGTGGTCTTTGTAGTTGGTGACTTTTGGATGCGGTCTCTGAGTGGAGGCTCTTTTTGTTGATGGTTAAGTTACTTCTTTCTGTTTTTTAGTTTTCTTTCTAACAGTCAGGCCCCCCTGCTTTAGGACCACTGGAGGTCCACTCCATACCCTGCTTGCGTGAGGACCACCTGCAGCAGCTGCAGAACAGTAAGGGTTGCTCCCAGTTTCTTCTTCTGTTATCTTTATTCCAGAAGAATTCCTGTCAGATGTCAGCCTGAGCTCTCCTTCATGAGGTGTTTCTTTGGATATATGGAGGTCGGGGAGCTGCCTCAGGAGACAGTCTGTCCCTTATAGGAGCTCAAGTGCTGAACTGTGAGCTCCATTGTTCCATTCAGAGCTGCTGGGCAGGTACATTTCAGTCTGCTGCAGCAGAACTCATAACCGCCTTTTTTTCCCAGGTGCTCTGTCCTGGGAAGGTGGGGCTTTATTTATAAGTTCCTGAAGTGCTGCTGCTGTTTTTCAGAGATGCCCTGCCCAGTGAGGAGGTAGCCTAGCCACAGTCTGCCAGCAGAGATGTTGGTGAGCTGCCGTGGACTCTGCCCAGCTGCTATGTGAACTTCCTTGTGTTTTGTTCATAGAGGTATAGTTAGAACTGCCTCAGTAATGGCAGTCTGCCTCAGTAATGGTGAACTCTCTCTGTAATGGTGGACTGCCTCGGTAATGGCGAACTGCCTTGGTAATGGCAGACACCCTTCCCCCCTACAGAGCTGGACCGTCCCGGGTCAGCTGTGCTTGCTGTGAAACTCTCAATCGAGAGCATTTCAGATTGCTTGTCTTTGTGGGGGTGGGACCCGCCGAGCCAAATCACCTGGCTCCCTGTTTCAGACCCCTTTTTTTCAGTTGAATGGGCGACTCTGTCTCCCAGGCATTCCAGGCACTGGTTGAAATGGCTCCCAGATTTGTGTGAGTTTCTGTGTGGAGACCTGCTGCGCTGGCTGAAACAGCCATGCTGGAGACTCATGGCACTTTTCTACCCAGGAGTTTCCTGGTCTGTGGGCAGTAAAAATTCGTTTGGAAATGCAGTGATCACTCACCCTCTGCATTCTCCCTGGGAACTGCGCTACAGAGCTATTGCTATTCAGCCATCTTGGATCGTCTGTCCAGGGTAATTTCTTATGCAGCAATAAGTTGGTTGCTGATACATTCAGATGTGAAAATTATCAGTATATTGCTAAACTTGTTCCATTGATACCTCTCTGCCTCTTATTCATTGTTATTTATTTTTTAAAGATTCATTGAGGCATAATTTGAAGCATGCTATAAAATTCACCTATTTTTACTGTATAATTCAATAATTCAGGTTTTAGAATTATGCCATCACTCTCACAGTCCCCCTCTCACTTTGCCAATTTGCAGTCAATCCTTGCTCTAATATCTTAATGCCAGGCAGCCACCAATCTGCTTTCTATAAGTCTGTAGATTTGTCTGTAGATTTGCCTCTTTTGAACATTTCATGTAAATGAAATCATCCAATATGTAGTCTACTTAACTGGCTGAATTCATATAACGTGGTGTTTTTGAGGTTCATTCACGTTGTACACATCAGTACTTCATTGCTTTTTATTACTGAATGGTATTCTGTTATACCAATATATTACATTTTGCTTATTTATTCACAAATTAATGGAAAATTGAATTGTTTCCATTGTTGGCTAGTGTATGTAATGCTGCTGTGAATGTTACCTGTATGTTTTATGGACATGTGTTTATTTCTCATGAGCAGATATCAGAAATGAAATTGCTGAGTCATATGTTAATTTTGTACTTTTTAAGAAACTACCAAGCTGTTTTCAAACACAACTGTACCATTTTAAATTTCCACCTGCAGTGGATAAGTGTTTCAGTTTCTCCCATTCTCTTCACTACTTGTTATTGTCTATCTTTTTTTTGATTATAGACATTCCAGTGAGTTTTTACTGGTATCTCATTGTGGTTTTAATTTCCATTTCCCGTTGACTAAGGACACTGAGCATCTTTTTATATACTTGTTGGCCATTCATCTATATTTTTCAGTGAAGTATCTAGTGAAATCTTTTGCCCATTTTTTGTGATTTATATTCTTATCTAGTTGTTGGAAATTTTAACATACAGTTTAACATGTAATTTTATAATTTCAAGACTTTATTTAATATTTAATTTTTAATATATTCTGTGTAATAAAACATTTTTTCAAATATATGATTTGCAAATTGTTTCTCTCACTCCTTGGCTTATCTTTTCATTTTCTTGATGGTGATTTTTGAAGTGCAAAATTTTAGAATTTTGTGAAGTCTAATTTGTCAGTGTTTTTCTCTTATGGTTCGTGCTTTTTGTGTTTCTAAGCCAGGACTACTAATGTGTGTTCTAAATATTTTATAGTTTTAACTGTTACCTTTAAGTCTATCATTTTTTAGTTATTTTTTATGTGTGGTGCGAAGTAAGGGTTTAAATTTATCATTTTGCATCTGAATATTCAGTTTTGTGTATACTATTTGTCAAAAACTATCTTTTCCCCATTGAATTGCCTTGGAACATTTGTCAAAATCAATTGGCCATAAATGTAAAAACTTTATTTCTAGACTTTAAATTCTATTCCATTGACTAATATGCCTAGTCTTACTATTTTTATTGTGGTTTTATAGTAAATTTAGAATGTTTATTAATCAGGTAGTATAAGTTTTCCTACTTTACTCTCTCTTGTGTCTTCTCTGCACAGGCTAAGGTCAGCGAGGATTTGAGGCTAGCTTGACCTTTCTGGTGACTCCAACATGTGTGTGGAGCTTATCAACTTATTTTATGCTATCTAATATTTCAGCCTACCTGTTAAATTCTTGTATAGTCTCAAGATACATTGCTTGAACCAGCTAGTACTGCAGCCTCAGACTAGCAGAGTCATTGGTTTTTTTCAGTTTATTTGCCAAGGAGATCACAGTTGTTACAGATAATGCTGCTAGGTGTGGGATTTTTCTGGTCCCACTTCAAATCTAGTCAATTCTCTCTGACAGTAAAACTGCTTTTTCACAGCTTGCCCCACCTTGATATAGGAGTGACTTCAGGCAAGGATGCCACAGACTCTGAAAGTTTATTCATTTTTCATTTATAACTTCTTAATTTGGTTTGTAACTTTGGTCAATTTCTAGATCCTTGAGATAGTTGTTTTACAGTTTATCCAGGTTTCTCATTGCTTCAAGGAACTTAAGATTTGCCATATAATAAATCTACCATATGGAAATCCTGCTTTATTTTGTTTTAGCCTTTTATTATTTGATTTTTCTATTTTAAAAGTTATAAACATTTTTAAAATAAGGTAAATAGTAAAGTAGCCCCCATGTACTTATTAGCCAGCTACAATTAAGTCATAACCCATCTTGTTTCATTTATATACCCACTTCCTTTCCTCCTTCTATTATTATTTTGAAGCAAATCCCAGGTCTTATATTTCATTTGCAAGTATTTCACCATCTATCTCTAAGTGATAAGAATTCCTTTTTTTTAACATAATAATTACACCATAATCACACATTAAAACAGTTGACAGTAATCTCTCATTACATATCCAGTCATAGTTTAAATTTTAAATAGTTTTATAAATATCTTACTTTTTTTGTTTGTTTTTACAATTTTTTTTTGAGTCAAGATCCAAAGAAGTTTTATGTATTGCAATTGGTTAATATGTCTTTTAAGTCTTTTGTAATCTATATCTTTTTCTCTTTCTCTTTCCTTCTTTCTAACATCCTTTTTGAATAAAATAGGTTACTCGTCCAATAGAGTTTCTGACAGACTGTTGAAATCTTCACTGTGCAGGGCAATGTGTTGCTTTGTTCTAACTTGGTAGTTAGATCTAAAGCTCTGCTGTCTAATATGGTAGCCACTAGCCACATACCGTTATATAAATTTAAATTCTAATTTATTAAAATTAAATAACGTTTAAATATTAGTTCCTCAGTGTCACTATCCACATTTCAAATGTTCGGTAGTCACATGTGGCTAATAGTTATCTTGTTACATAGCGCAGATAGAGCATTTCTATCATTACAAAAACTCTTTTGGACAGCACAGATCTGGAAGTTTGATGAGATTCAGGTTTGATTTTTTTTTTTTAAGAATACCATACCTATGGTTGTATGTACTACCATCAGGAAACATATACTATTTATATTTCTGATTCTGTATTGTAATAATACAGTCCAACCGAAATGCTTTTGAAGATGTTCTTTTCAATTTGAAGTATGTATAAATCGTTGTGCTTTTTATTTAAATAATCTGTTAACACTCATGCATAGATTTTAAGTTGTGAAGAGAGAGCCGTTGTGATCATTAACATGAGACCTTCTAGTGATCAAAGGAAGCAGGCATTAACAATTAAATCCTGTTGTGTGCCAGGAGACCAGAAAGCCCTGGGGATCCTAAGAGGCGGCTAGATTAAGTCACCTCTTGGTGACCAGTTTGAATTTCATCCTGTAACCCCATGATAATTTTTTAGTTGCTCTTTGGTGAACTCTAAAATTTGTAGAAGTCTTGGAGGAGGAGTCTTAACCTAATTTTAGCCAGGGTCAGTGCTTGATGAATTGCCATCATCAAAAGCATTTCCTGGAAGGTACATGTTGCTGCTTGTAGCAAGCTGGGAAAGCAAAACCACTTCTCTGCACTTCAGATTAATTCTTGACGAAAAATAGTGATTTCAGAGGGTCTGCAGTACACTTTTCAATGTGTTGAGAATCAAAACTTGAAGATTCAGTGGGTTGATCATCCTATACTCATAGATAGACAGTAAATTTTAAATTGTTGGACCACTTTATATGGGTCTGTGATATTTAGCTTACGTATGTATAGAATTGGCCCACTTTTCCTCCTGTAACAGGTCTACTTACTGAAAAGTTGTACTCAGTGAAGAAGAATGAGAATCTTGTCACAGATGAATACATTATCTGGTCACAGTAGAAGAGAAGAATAAAGATGATGGAGTGTTAATTTGAAATTTTCTTTGTCAGAAGGTTTGAGACTCTTGTTCTGCTTTATAAATGGATTTTTCATAGCTACTGCCCATTATGTCATTTGAAGATAATTTTATATTCTTTTGAGATTTAGTTTCTTTCTTACCCTTGTTACTAATATATCAATTTATAAGATAGTCTTCTATAGTTAAAGCAGTCTTAATTAGGAATCTGAGAATGCTTTGAAAAACATAATGGTTTAAGGGGTTGCCAGCCTGTGGATCTAATAATTGTAGGAGCTTTTAAATCCTCTTATTAAAATAATCAGTTCCTTGATAATATGTATTATTTTAACTGGTAATACTGCAAATGACTATTGGTGCTCATTGTTGCAGGTTAGAAATGATCTACTTTCTTAATTAATGTAGGGTCTTGTTATAGTTTTAGACTGACTACCACAGATTTTGTTTTAATTGATGAAATTGCATTGAGTTCATTTGAGGCCTTAGGTAGAACCATGCAGATTAATGATACTGAATTCATATATACCTTTTCTTAACAAATCATTAAGAATATGGTTTACTTTGTGTAATTGCTGAAGTATTCCAGTAGAAATATCATTGATGGTATTAAGTTCTTTTAAATAAAACCTCACTGAGAATATAAGTTTAAGAATTCCATTTCCCAAATCCACTGCCTATTTTTATCATCTTTATGTGGGTGTGTATGTGTGTATGTGTGTGTCTGTATGTCTATAGGTGTGTATGGGTAAAGTATTCCTAGTGTTTTCTTTGCATTTTTTTCTTTAAAATTTTAAAGATAATTTGAAAGTTGAATATAACATTTCTTTCTAGACATCGTTACAGTCATAAGCAGTTCTGTTTAGTTATAGCCTTATCAGTAACCTTTACACATAATGTGATATCGTTTGAATGTCTTATTTTGTTCAGCTTTGTCTGGCACTGATGAAGCCTAAGGCTGCTGTTTCTTTGAGTTACTGATAATTTTTTATCTGATTAACTGACACATTTAGTTGAAATCAGACACAGCCCTTAGGCTGGGCATGGATTTAATTTTAAAAGTATCAAAGGTTTGCTCTGTGTGCTATTTAATCATCATGTTTATCAGGCAAAGAAAAATTACTGGAAGGACCATAGGGAGAGGGTTATCTTAAGGAGCAGTAGCTTGGGAAATTGATAATAACTACAAGGTAATTTACTGCTAACTTTTACATTCATTAATATAACATTTCCCGCTAATAATTACAGTGCATGTAATATACTAATTAAATTGAAAGCATTATCACTAATTTTCTTTTTGCTGAACCCTAAGATGGCTGGATAAGAGATGAGAATGTGAAATTGAAGAAAATCCATGTAGTCACACCAATTTAAACAACTGGTTATTTGGCCAGTGAAAACATTTTAGTGATAGAAAATGAATCACTGTTAATGTTTAGAGGAACTAATTTTAGGCTGTGACAAGGAAATGAAATCTCTAAATGAATGAAATCACTGTGTACTGTAGGTTTATAAAATATTACACTGGTCTGACCTATAAAAGTAATACATCTACCAGGAACCAATGCATCATACTATCCATGTGTATGATGGCACCACTCTAATGAATGAATATGCTGGGTTGATGGAGTACACTGATACCATGCAGCCTTTTCAGTACCTGTTTGTTGTATAGCTCTTTACATTTTGTAATATAATTTATTTTTTTACTTCAAAAAAATAATTTATGCTGTATAACAAAGTGCAACAACTCCAAGTTAATATTTAAGAGAAAATTTATTTACGTCAAATATTCCTTAACAAGAGCAAAAAAATCTAAAATATTGCTATTTATTTGAAATTTTATGTAATTCAGATAATAAATGTTTTACTTTGATACATAGTTATTGTATTAATTGTACATTTTAATCTGGTGGTAAACCTCTAGGGTTTTTTCCCGCCACCTTCATTAATGATATGCATAGGGTATAATAAAAACTAAAATAATATAATCATTTCAGCTTGTATGAAAAATAAAACCCATATTTAAGAAGTCTTAACTTTGTAGATATAATAAAGTATGCTACTGCTAAATATCTGTTGTCATAATTCACAAATGTATTTGTTTTTGAAAGTCTCAAGTTGAATTCATTTTTAGAGCGTAAAATGTTAGTGGTTTCCATGGAAAGAAAATATTATAAAAATGAAAAGAAAATCGAATGTTTCACTCCCTGTTTTTTATAGATTATTTTTCTTAACATTTACTATTCCATAACTTTGTATTTGATGTATGTTTGACAACTAAATAAATGCATTGTTACTTATATACACTTTGCTACTGGCAAGTGGATTTGAATCTAAAGTCACTTTGCCTTGCACTTAATTAATTACAGGACCTTGTTTTAAGGAAGTTTTACCTCTAATGTTAGAATAGATCTTGATGACTTTGTAATCATGAGGTTTCAGTGTAATTTATTTTTTCTCCTATACATTGACTATAATGTAGCAACAAACTAAAATGGTCAAGAAGAAAAAAATAGAATCTTTGTGATTTATGTGGATTTTTAAAATTAAAATCTTTAGATTGTGTTTAAATGATAGTTTTCTAATTTTCTGGAATTTTAGAATTAAACGTCATTTCTATCTTTTATTTATAGTAATTTCTTTAATAACCTACTTTATAAAAAGTGAGACGATGTTTCATTTGTTTAACACAACAGGATGATGTCAAACTGTACCTTCTCAGTTCTTTTGTTATTCCATTATCCTAACTTTAGGCATAACCACATTCACTGATCCCAGCAGCACAGTTTTGGAAAAATAGGCATGTGAAGAAGCCTACATCTCTTATTTACTAATGAGGGAACTGAGATCCAGAGAAGTTAAGAATCTTGTTTAAAAATCCCACAGCTAATCATTGTTAGAAATATATGCCAAGTAAGATGCATTTTTTCTTATGAGATCTCGATCAGCTCAGAATATTTCTTGTATAGATCAACAAATGGTTTTTATAATTTGAAATGGCTATATACTTTTTAACTTTTTTAAATTAGTAAGCCTTCTCTTTCCAAAATCTTCTCTCTTGTATACCGTTTGTAGAGCTGCTCAGCATGATGTCATAATGTTTTGTTCTGTAAAAATCTTTTCATTTACTGCTTTGTATTAATTAATTCTCTATTCATATATCTTTTCTCCAGCTACATATAAGCTTCTTCAGAGACCGTGGCTTATATCACTTTTCAATATTCTTCTCAGTTTAATTTTTTATTTATATTTACTATTATTATTTTTGTTTGGGCATTCTTACCTCTTTGCTTAACTGCCATTTTTTTTTTTTTTTTTTTTTTTTTTTACTTTAAGTCCTGGGATACATGTGCAGAACATTCAGGTTTGTTACATAGGTATACACGTGCCATGGTGGTTGGCTGCATCCATCACCCCATCATCTACATTAGGTATCTCTCCTGATGCTATCCCTGCCCTAGCCCCCCATCCCCCAGCAGGCCCTGGTGTGTGTATGTTTGCAGTGGTTCAGTGCTTCATTATTCAGATACAGGGGTGAAGCCTGAGGAGGGATCAAATCAAGAATGGTGGTTATTGTTTTAAGGTTTTTTCCAAACTATTTTTTCTTTCTTTTTTTTCCTTAATCCCAATTTTAATTGTATCCAAGTTTTTTATTATTGATTTCTTAAATTAATGACTTAAAATTATCTCCCGGGTGTGATACTTTGCAGGTAGCATGAGGTACAGTATTCTAACTATTCCCTTCCTAAAACTGGCTTTTATATCCCAACTCTTAATATTAAAGATCTTCTGAATGTAGACATTTATGTATTTACTACTTTTCAGAGCAGTTGTGGGGCTAATACTCATTAATTAAGTCATGGTGACGTAATGATGACTAATAATAAACATTTAAAAAATTCATTTTAATTTTTCACATTTACATAGTGTTTAAATATGCTTTAAAAGACATGCTGCTTGACTAATGGTCAGCAATTTTTTTTCTCATGGTTCCTAAAATGAATTAGCCAAAAGGTGATCTACCAAGAAAAATTGGCAAATCTGTTTTGTAACTTAATTAACCTAAGCATGTGCTGGTCACCCTTAAAAGAATTCTGAAAACTAGAGTCTGCCTTTAAACTTTGCTATTATGGCTGTTGGTGGTTTTCTATTTGAGTTTATCAAGGGCAAAAAAGAGTGAAGAATATAACTGGTCCTCAGTATTTGTTTCTCCTTTGTGTAATTCCGTAGGTTTATGTGGCAGTATTTTGCTAGAATTTTGAAACCTTGTGACTCTAGTTATAACAGCATTTTAGGCAGTAATATGTAGATCAGGGCTAATTAGAATTTTTCACTTGTATTTTTTCTCTCTTAAAGAGGGGACATTTTTAACTTGGTTTAGAAAGCAGTTTTCTGCCAAACTTGCTAAGGGGCAGAAATTTAGAGGATTTTGCCATTGTTGTTGATGTTAATTTTTGTTTATTGAATGGGCAACACAGTCACCTGGTTCAAAATTCACAGTGTTCATAGGTATATCCTCTCCCTCTCTGGCTCAGTTTCCTTCCCACTCCAACCCAACCAATGTTATATGGTGTATCCTGAAGATCGTTTCATTTTTAGTAAAGAGCTTTCTGATTTTTAATTGTTATATACTATTCCATTATATGTATATATTATCATTTATTTAACTATCCTACTGAGGAGCATTTAGGTTGTTTCCAATCTTTTGCTATTACCGTGAATATTCTGGTACATATTTTGAATATATATTAGAATAACTATAAGTTTTAGGTGGAATTTCTGGGCCTAAGGGATTATGTATTTGTAATTTTAACAAATATTGCCGTAACCCTAGTCCAGGTACACACACACACACATACACACACACACACACACACACACACACACACACACACACTTGTTTTTCTACCCTCTTTGATGTTCTGTGAAAAAGATAGTCTAAGTTTTGATGAAATTAATGATTTTTTAAAAATTACTGAGATAATTGGGCAGTTTTTTTGAAGAGATATTTATATTTATAAGGAGAATGAAGTTGGATTGGTTTTAACATGATTATATTATTCCTGACCTAGGCTTTTATTTTCATTCCCTTAATGAAAGGAGCACGTAACTGAATGATGTGAGATTGGAGTCCTTTTCCTAATTATGATCCCTTTGATTTATTTGGTAAATGAATGCAAATCACAGTACTTACCTCATCTTTAAAACTTGTACCAGGACTTTTTTTCTTTCCCAGGATTATTATGAGCTTTATATAAAAATGAGACGATTCCCATTTATTGAGTAATAGCCGTAGCATTTATTGATTAGGCTTATATAAACTTGGATTCTGTTGTTATCCTTGGCTCCTGGCAAAGTATTTCATAGTTTGAAACTGAACATCTTAGAAATTGCTTCCACTAACTTTTCATATTGAGTATAGTCATTGAAGTTGCTTCTATTACTTTCCAGATTTATTCCTAAGAGAGTCAAAATAAACTTTCAAATAGATGTGGTAGCCCTGAATTCCTAACCCTTCATGTGGTGATACTGGATACCACTGAATTTTATTATGTATTTACTACATCGTATTTGTTAAGGTTGATGTATTCTGGAAAGTCTTGCTAGATGTTCAGCTCCCTGAAGGTGCGGATGATGTCTCCCTACATTTTGCTCTATCTGGGATGCAGAGCAGATAGGAACTCAAATATTTGTTGAATAATTTGCTGACTGAAAGAAAACAGTTTGTTGGGACTTGTCTCTTGCTGATTTTTAGACATTTTACTTTGGATAATTTTGTCTCTTTTATTTTTCAATTTTCCTTAAATGATTACATACTATTAACATTTTATGCTCATCTTGGGTCTTTTTGGCTTCATACTCATCCTTAGCCCCTTGCGGGTACTGTTTGGTGTCCAGGAAGGCTTAGTGGGATTAAGTGTCCGTACTCTCATTAGCTGGCTATGGATTTGGCCAGTTGGAGGCACTGGGGAGATTTGAGGGAATGAGGAAGGGAAAACTGGTTCTTCCCTCTCACTCTGCTTGGGTAGAGTCACTGCTGTTGCTGACTTGCTACTTTCTTCACCTCCTATTGGACAGGTCCACTGAGTTTTCTTCTATAAGGGTACATGGTTCCTGGGTTCTAGTAAACTCCTTTTTGTCCCAGCAGGCTAAGGATAGTTACTGCTTCTGCTATTATTAATCCGCAGATTCCTTCACTGTCTCTATTTGGTTTCTCAGTTCTGTCACCTGTGTAATCAATTCCCTGTCCTTTAAAAAAATATTTGGAGGATTGTATTTTTCTGTCAGACCCTGACTAATATAATCATTGAAGTCCTAATCTTATAAAGTTCAACTTTATTTATATTTTTTTATTTATCTGTTTTTTAGAGATGAGGACTCGCTATGTTGCCCAGGCTAGAGTACAATGGCTATTCATGGACATGATTGTTGCACAGTACAGCTAAACCACAACATTACTATCACAAAATGATAAAACAATGTGGTGATTCTTTATATTTATTATTGTGGGACCCACACAAATGACTGAATTCTTCTCAAGCACTTTTTTGATTGAATATAAGGCATTACACTGCATGTTATGTGGATGCTAACAGAATCTAATAGAACTCAGAACACACATAGAAAATAACATATGTAAAGTATCTCAAGAAATTTACAGAGTAAGAGATATAAAGGATTTAAATGAGAGAGCTTACTTCTGATCAGTAAGATCAAATGTGATTTCATGTGTTGTGAAGAATGAGCAGGATTACAGTAGGTGGAATTTGGTTGCAGAGGATGGAAAGAAAATTCCAAATGGAGAAAAGAATAAGAACAAAGGCATAAAGAAAGAGTAAGAACAAAGGCATAAAGAAAGGGTAAGAACAAAGTAAGAAATTAGTATATTCAGCCAAATAGTAGATAGTAATGAAAAGGATTTAATGAAAATAACAGTAGATTAGAGAGAAAAATTTATTTGGCAGGTAGGAAGGCATGTGGGGATTGATTTTAAGAGCAAATCTAATAGTTGTATCAATTGGAGGGAGAAGTAATTAGAAGTGGAGAGAGCAGTGATGGCTTCATTGATATTATTCTAGAGAGAGCTGAGGGGATCTGATTTAGGAGCACTGCAGTGAAAATGCTTGAGTTTTAGTACTTTGTGACTAGATGGGGGGAATATGTAGTTTCTACATCTATCTGGCATCAAATAAGCACCCAGATTGAATGGAGGGAGTCTTGTGTTATTTGTATATCTTAAGCCTCGGTGATGCTAGTGACAAATAGAGAAATGAGGAAGCACAGAAGGTTAAAGAAGAAATAGGTGGTATTTGTATTGCTCTTGATGATTGAACACCTTCACATGTTACATTAGTTGCCTCACAGAACCCTATGAACTAGATATTTTCTGTATTTTATGAGGGAACTGAATTGATGAGAATTAAATCTGTTCAAGATATTGTTAATGTGTATGTTGTAAGGCTGAGCTTTTTAACTCAGCTCTTACATTTCTCTGTTTTTTTCAATAGTTCACTTTATGTATTCTTGTGACCACAAATTACATCTCCTATAGTAATTAAGATATATTTAGTTTTGGACATGTTTTTGAAGAAATGTTACACAGTTTTTAAACTTTAAAAAGTCCAGTTAGTGTGTATGATTAAAGAGTTTTTGTTTTGTTTTGTTTTGTTCTAAGTTCATGCCATACTTTTAAAGACTATAAAGCTAAATACATTTTCTCATGGCTTTGTTATTCTTGAAGTAGATAATGTTTCTTTTTGTTAGCAGAAGTAAGACTGAATTGGGAAATGGCCTATCACTTTCTTTCCATAGTGGTACTGCCGACATGTTTTGTGAACCTGTGTAAGTCTTGCTACTTGCTTTTGACTTACTACTAAATGTTACCTTTCTCTTTGATCCTGCATTCTCCTCTAGCACTTGCACCATCTCTTCACAAGTCTTTGAAATATTTATTTTCCTTCTCATGTCACCTTGTCTTATCCTGTTTCAGTTTAGTTCCCATAAACATCAGTTTATTAAAATTTCTCTTGTCAAGGTCAGTAATAACCAAATCCAGTGAACATTTTTTATTCTTTTTTTAATCCCTGTTTTTTTCATTCCTTGACCTCTTTGTGATGCTTGGCACTATAGACTCTCCCCTTTAAAACCTCTTTGACCTTGGCATCTGTGATAGTATTGTCTCTTAGTTTTTCATCTGTCCCTCTCTTCTTAGTTTTTATTTATGTATTTATTTAATTTTTTAAAGACATAATCTTGCTCTGTTGCCCAGCCTGGAGTGCAGTAGTGAGATCTCGGCTCACTGCAATCTCTGCCTCCTGGATTCAAGCCATTCTCCTGCCGCAGCCTCCCGAGTAGCTGGGACTACAGGTGTGCACTACCATGCCTGGCTAATTTTTGTATTTTTAGTAGAGATAGGGTTTCACCATGTTGGGCAGGCTGGTCTCGAACTCCTGACTTTAGGCGATCTGCCCTCCTCAGGCTCCCAAAGTGCTGAGATTACAGGCATCAGCTAGTTTTACGCTCGGCCTAGTTTTCTTTTAAGGACTCTTCTTTCCTTGCCCACTTTGTAAATGTAGCTGCTCAGGGCTTCATTCTTCACCCTCTTCATTCAGTCTATATGTTTTCACTGTTCTATCATATCTTTTCATGTGGCTTTAACTGTCAGTGGTACACACATGTATATTACATGATTATACCTGTTTTTTGAGCTCTATACCCAACTGTCTACTGGATACATCTCAATGAATAACCTAAAGGCACATAAGATTCAGTGACCAAATGGTACTCAACATCTTCCCCAAATCTGTGTGTTTCCTATCAATCAGTGTGAGTGCTCTCTAACAAGTGACCAAGCCAAACACTTGGGAGCATTCTGGGTTCCTTTCTCAGCCATATACCACCAAAATCTATTGATCATTCCTTATAAACATATCATGAATCTGCCCTCTTGTCGTAACTTCTGCCTTAGTTTAGACCTTTATCATTTCTTACTTAGATTTCTTTAGGGTTCCCTGCTTTTAACCTTAGACTTTTCTGATTAGTAATCCTATATAACCTTTTAAAAATGTAAATTAAGTTACATAACAATGTCAATATACTTAATGCCACTGAACTTTACACTTAAAAATGGTAAATATGTATTTTACCATAGTAAGAAAAGTAAATCCAGTATTTATATGTTATCATGCTTGTCTCAGTAAATCTTCCTTTCCTTTCTTGTCAGAATATAATCTAAATTCTTCACTGTGGCTTACAAAGTATGGTACATAATGCTGTTCATGCTGTGGTTTCTGCCTGCCCTTTTATTGTTTTGTTTTGTTTGAGACAGTTTCGCTCTTGTTGCCCAGGCTGGAGTGCAGTGGCGTTGTCTCGGCTCACTGCAACCTCCGCCTCCTGGGTTCAAGTGATTCTCCTGCCTCCGCCTCTCAAGTAGCTGGGATTACAGGCACCTGCCACCATGCCCAGCTAATTTTTGTACTTTTAGCAGAGACAGGGTTTCACCATATTGGCCAGGCTGGTCTTGAACTCCTCTAACAACAGGTGATGTGCCTGCCTTGGCCTCCCAAAGTGCTAGGATTACAGCTGTGAGTCACCATGCCCAGCCTCTGCCTGACCTTTTAGTCTTGTCTTCTGGTAACTCCCCACTTTTCACCAGTCTTAACCTTTCCACCATTCTTAACAGTTTTCCCCCCTCTTTTCTTTCTTCTGTCAGTGCCCCATAACCTCTAATAAACCTGTCCGTTGGGGTTACAGATTTGGTCCCTTAAGTCTCTTTCCTCATGGCTGTGTTCAAGCATTAGCTCCTTAGTCTTGACCCCCACCCCAGAGACTTCTCTTGTTCCTACCGTGAAAGGGAGAATGGTAGATGAAGATAGAGAGGTAATGGGGGATCTCTTATTTTGAGTGAGATGTAACTATTAGAGGGTTTTGAGTAGGCAAGACAGTTAGCTTAAGAGCATGGACGAAGCACTATGAGGCAGGGGCTGGGATGATCTGTGACTCACTTGGGGTGATTGTTCCCTGCACGAATACTCAACTGCTGTTTAATTCTGTATCTCATTTATTATTGAGAAATCTGGGGCAAGTTATGCAGCTCTTCTTGACCTCATCTTTCTCTTCTATAAAATGAAGTTAATAAAAATCTCTTGAAGAATTGTTAGGATGATAAAATGAGATAATACATAGCGTTAAGTGATAAGCACAATGCTTTGCAGATAGTTTCTTGATAAATTCAGTTTGGGTGAGTGATTATTGAAGCAGAGTGAAATTTGAGAAATAGCCTTACTTGTATCCAATGAAATACTCTTCAAGAAATTGAGTTTTATGAACTATGAAATTTATTTGGTATTTATTTAAATAGCCCATGCCACTTAACAACCTTTTGGTTAACAAAGGACCACATAAATGGTGTTGGTTCCATAGATAATGGAGCTGAAAAATTCCTATCTCCTGTTGACATTACAGCCATCTTAATTTCATAGCACAACATTTTACTCGTGTTTGTGGTGATACTGGCATAAATAAATCTGCTACATTGAGTGTTTATTGTTATTTTTTAATGTACTCTTACTTATAAAAAAAGATTAACTGTAAAACAGCCTGAGGCTGGTCCTTCCAGGGTATTCCACAAGAAGGCCTTACTGTAGGAATGACAGGGGCATGCCAGTCATTACTCCTGAAGACCTTCCAGTGTGGAGGAGGAAGACAGTGTTACTGATAATTTTGAACCCTCTTAGGCTACTGCGTGTGCTTGTGTCTTAGTTTTTTTGTTTGTTTGTTTGTTTGAGATGAAGTCTCACTGTGTTGCCCAGGCTGCAGTGCAGTAGCATGATCTCAGCTCACTGCAACCTCTGCTTCCCAGGTTCAAGTGATTGCCGTGCCTCAGCCTTCTGAGTAGCTAAGATTATAGGCATGTGCCACCACACCCAGCTAATTTTTGTATTTTTGGTAGAGACGGGGTTTCACAATGTTGGCCAGGCTAGTCTCAAACTCCTGACCTCAAATGATCCACCTGCCTCGGCCTCCCAAAGTGCTGGGATTACAGGCATGAGCTACCACACCCGGCCTGTGTCTTAGTTTTAAACAAAAAAGTTTAAAGAGTAAAAAATAAAATGTTTTAAAATAGAAAAAAACTTTGTAGAATAAGGACATAAAGAAAATATTTTATAAAAATAATTTATACAATTTATTTGTGTTTTAATCCAAATGTTTATTACAAAGAGTAAAAAAGTTAAACATTAAAAAGCTAATTAGTAATAAAGTAAAAAAGTTACAGTAAGCTGAGGTTAATTTATTATTTAAGGAAGAAGATTTTTTTGTAAATTTAGTGCAGCTTAAGCTAAAAGTCTACAGTAGTGTACAGTAATGTCCAAGGCCTTTGTATTCACTCATCATTCACTCACTGATTCACCCAAAACAACTTCTCCAATCATGGTAAGTGCCCTATAAAAGTGTATCATTTTTATCTTTTTAACTGTATTTTTACTGTACTTTTTCTATGGTTAGATAAGTTTAGATACACATATATTTACCATTGTTACAGTTCCCTATAGTATTCAGTACAGTAATATGCTGTACAGGTTTATAGCCTAGAAGTAATAGGCTATACCATATAGCTGAGGTGTGTAGTAGGCTATACCATCTAGATTTATATAAATACACTCTGTGATGTTCACATGATGAAACAGCATAACGACTCATTTCTTAGAATGTATGCCCATTGTTAAATATCTTATAATTGTATACATTTCAATATGGTCCTATTATTGCAAATGAAATTTTACGTAAACAATTTTTTTCTTGGTAGTGGTGGGTTAAGTATAGATTTTTGAATATTATAGTCCTGTTAATATAAGTTGCATTTTAAAGTTATCTCAAACTAATCAAAGGACATTTCCTTAGCAGCTTAGAAAACGAGTTCAGAAAGCAGCTTCTAAATGGATTAAACACTACCAAACTGAGGTGCTTAGAAAGGAGTACTTCTTGAATGTGTTACTTTATATTCCTAATAAGCAATTAGGAGAATAAGGGATCGAACCATCTAATTCTTTCTTTCTTTATTTTTGTTGCTTGCTCTTGTTGAGGCATTTCACAGAAGTCCTCAAAATATCACCTTTTATTTATTTAATTTTTTTAATTTAATTGTTGTGTTTTTGAGACAGAATATTGCTCTGCTGCCTAGGTTTGAGGTCCAGTGGCAGGATCACTGCATAGCTCAATCTCCCAGGCTCAAGCAGTCCTACCACCACAGCCTCTAGAGTAGCTGGGTGTAAAGGTGTGAGCCACCATGCCTGGCCCTACCTTATCTTTTTAGCAAAATGATTGCTTCAGAAACTCAAGGAAAATAAACAACTGTAGTGCAGACTTCCATTTATTTTCATATGTAGGTTGAATTTAATCTGGGATGACTTCAGACTGTTGCAACTATGATGGAGACTTAGAAGTAAAATAACAATTGTTTTAAATGGAAATAACTGGCAAATTATTATGCCCTTCTGCAATTTCTTTGTCATTTTATTTTCAGCCTTAACAACTTTTTCCTCTCTTTAATGAAAGCCCACAATGGGAGATAATAATACTACAAATTAGTGACCTAATATTCTGTCATGAGCTCACTTTTTAATGGGAGAGCTCCAGATGGTGACCATTTTTCATTTTACAAATTTTTTATATTGATGAAGAAAAAACAAGTTTTTTTTAAACTAGTCCAGCAACATTTTAATTAGATGCTTGAATATATTACTAGAAATTCTAAGTGTCAGTTTTAGAATTATTTAAGATAATATTCATTTCTGTGGTTATTTTTATTAGCCAAGACTTGTGTAAATCTACCAAAGTGAACAATTGGAAGTTTAAGGAAAAAGCATCTAATGCGATACTTGCCATATAAATTTCTCACTTAGTTTTCCAGGCCCTAGAACATTGTTGGCGTTCACAATTGTTTATTTAATAATATCATGTTACCGGAAGTCCAAATATTGCCCTCATATCTATAATGCAAGTGTGCTTCTTTAATGAATGGTTCATATTAAAAATGTTAGAGTGCCTTTCAGATGAAAAACACTTTGAATTCAGAAGATCATTTTTTTTTCATTAACAGAATAATACTGGTAACTGAGGCATTTTTCAAAGAAAATAACCCCAATAAATGCAATCTGCATATCTTGTTGTCTTTGGAATAAGTAGACCTTGTTTTCGTTTGTAAGAAAGGACAGCTTATTTTCAGTTTACCTGTTGGCTCTATGAGCCAACATTTCAATATTGAGACAAGTGGATATTGAGTCAACAGTCTAATTTAGTTCTAGACTTCTACCTTTAATCCCTTCTTCTAAACTTGTAATCATCACTATGACCGTATGGCTGAATGCCTTCATCATCTCAAACTCTGTATTGGTTGCCTTTTAGCTGCAATATGGTAGAACTTTGCATATGAATAACACAACATTTAGTACATTTTATAATAGAAATCCATTTCCATCCTCATGTGTGTATGTTCTTGACAGTCTAATCCACTGGTTTTGAGAGTAGTCATTAACAAGTCTTTAGGACTAGGTTATAAACTCTTATAGACAGGTCCATGTTTTGGTGATTAGCATAGTACTAATGATGTATTAGGCCCTTATTGATTGGTTTTTAATAGAATATTCAAGGACACAATCAGTACCAAATGGAGACCAAGAGTTAGGATTGTGAGAATTTGTAGGCAGATAAATTATTTTTATTTCTTTTTAGAACCAGATTTGTTTTTCTGAAAAAAAAATTGTCTAATTTTGTACACAAATGCTATGTTAAGGAAGATATAGGAAGACATCAGTAGGAGCTGTTGTCTGTTATAAATCTATTTTCTTATAATCTAGAAGGACAAAGAATCAACATTTCTGACTAGTGTCTGGAGTATAATTTTTTTTTTTTTTTTTGCTGAGAAGAATGTATATTCTGTGGATTTGGGGTGGAGTATAATTTTTTTAAAAGAAATATTTCCTAGTGTTATCCTATAGGCAAGAATTGTCTCCCTTGTGGTCTATTATAATGTATATAGACTTATGTCACATATTTGACTTATTTCTTCATATGTCCATTCCTCTGCATTTTTTATCACTAGATTTTAACTTTTTAAGAACATCAACTGTGCTGTTTTCTAATGTGTTTAACTTTCTTAGTATAGAACCTGTCAGAGAGTGGGACTTTTAAAATTACTGTTTGATAAATATATGAATGATTGTGTCTGACAGCTTACCAGTACATGGGATAAGAGATCATGTATTTTTAATATCATTTCCCTCTAGTTAAAAAAGTAAACATGGATTGTAAAAATATTTAAAATATAAAGATGGAAATAGCAAAAATGAAATAATATTATTGAGAAATAAGAATTATTACACTTTGGTCTATTTCTGGTTCTCTTTCTACACTTATGGCTATTTCAAAAAGTACATACTGTAGGCCGGGCACGGTGGCTCACACCTGTAATCCCAACACTTTAGGAGGCCAAGGCAGGCGGATCATTAGGTCAGGAGATCAAGACCATCCTGGCCAACATGGTGAAACTCTGTCTCTACTAAAAATACAAATATTAGCTGGGCATGGTGGCATGTGCCTGTAATCCTAGCTATTTGGGAGGCTGAGGCAGGAGAATAGCTTGAACCAGGGAGTCAGAAGTTGCAGTGAACCGAGGTTGTGCCACTGCACTCCAGCTTGGCCACAGAGCAAGACTCTGTCTCAAAAAAAAAAAAAAAAAAAAAACTAAAACATTTTAATATGTACTTTATGTACATTTGCTTCACTTAGCCTTATGTCATTAGTAGTTCCTTGTATTACATGTCCTTTGAAAATATGTCTTAATGGCTGCCTTGTTTTCCCTCTTCTAAATGTATCACAGTTCATTGAACCATTCTTTTGTTTAGGATTTTAGGGTTTTCTAATTTTTTTTCACTTACATGTAGAATATAAATACGATAAATATTTTTATATATAAACTTGTGCACATTTAGAATTATTTTTATAGACATTTCTGGATATAAATTTGAAATTTCTGGTCTAAGAGTAAACATCATAAAGGTTCATGATACATACTACAAAGTTGTTTTTCAGAAAAGATGGACTAATAACAGCCCCATCGGTGCCATATGAGATTATGCAATTCCCCATACACTCATCAACTTTCAGTCTTAGTATTAATCAGATTTTACACACACACACACACACACACACACACACACTCATATATATCTGTTTGACAAAAAATATCTAATTTTAGCTTATATTTTCTTTGTTTTTTAAAGAGGCTGAAATTAGTTATTTGTATTTATTCCCTTAAAAAATACCTATTAATATCCTTTCCTCATTTTTACTATTATTGTGTTAATTCATCCCATATTGATTTGAAAGACAGATACCCTTTGTTATGTATATTACCAAATGGTAATGTTATTTTTATTTATTGCCTTTGTTTTAGGTGATTAAGTACAGAAACACTGTAATTTTATGTAGTCAACATCATTCAGTTATAAATATTTATTGAATATTATACAGGTACTTTTCTAGAGCTGAGATTACAGTGGGAACAGGACCAAGTACCATCATGGAGCTGAGACACACATTTTAAAAATAAATATTTAATTTAAAAAAGTATGATAGAATTTTAGGTAGTACTGTGAAGAAAATAAAGCCAGGGCAAGGACATAGAAAGTGATGGTCAAAGGACAGGAGGGATATTTTACAAAGGGAAGTCAGAGAAGTCCTCTCTGAGGTATTTTCACAGAGACCTGGAAGAAGTGAGGGAACATATGATATAAATTCTACGGGAGATGTCTTGCATAGGGGAAGGTAAGCCCAGAGACCTTGAGATGGAAACAAGCATAGGTGTTTGAGGAGCAGTAAGGAATCCAGTGTGGATCAGTGGAGTGTACGCAGGAAAGCAGTAGTTGGTAGTGATGTCAGAGAGGTTGACAGGGTCCAGGCATATAATACCTTTAAGGCTATCTGCAAGGAGCTTGGATTTTACTCTCAAGTAGAATGGGAAATCACTGGAGGATCTGAATTGGGGAAGCTACATGCTGTGGCTTGTATTCGGAAAGATCACTCTGTTTCTTTGTGGAGATAGACTGTAGGGAGAAAGAGTGGACCTAGGGAGGCCAGTTAGGAAACTATGGTAATAGTCAAATTAAGGGGTGGTGGTTATTAGGACTAGAGTGTTAGTAGTGAAGGTGATGAGAGTGGTTAGAATCTGGATATTTTTGGAAGGTGAAGCTAACAGAACTGATTGATAGAATGCTTGTCATAAGGAAAAGATAAATCATGAATGAATCTAAAGTTTTGGGCCTGAATAACAATATACATATTGTGCCATTTCCTAAAATGAGGAGCAATATGGAAGGATTTCTGTGTGGGATGGATATATGTGCTGGATCAGGAGCTTTGCTGAATCTATAACCTAACTCAGAATTCAATAGTGTTTTACCTAGGATACCCAAATGCTAGAATTTTAGGGAAGAAATGTACCTTTCCTTCTGTATAGAACAGAGTGGTTCTTTGAAGAACATTACCCTGTTTTTCCTTTTTCAATGTAAATTTTTAAAAGTTTCCTTTTACATATTCTTCTTTTAAAAAATACTTGAGAAATACAAGAAGATATAAAGTAAAAAGTGTAAGTCCATACTCCTTTCCCTCATTCTCCATCCATTCCCACTCTCCAGGGTATTATCATTGTTAGTGTGCCATATATACATCCAAAAAAAGACTTGGTCTTCCTTTCCCAAAAAACAAACAAACAAAAAACCAAAAACTGACCACAAGTAAGAATTTCTTTCATTTTATTTAGAAGACCAAAGGCTGCACTTGACTTATACCTGTACAGCATGTATGTGCATGTGGATGCATACTCCCGTGCACTCCTAGTTGCAAAAATCTTTCCTGCATAGTGCTTCCCAGCCTTGGTGGAGGAACTTGGAGATTGCAGTGGCTTTTCTTTGCACATCAACAATTAAAAATGTATTCTGGCTGGGCGCTGTGGCTCATTCCTGTAGGGCGCAATAGCTCACACCTGTAATCCCAACATTTTGGGAGGCCGAAGTGGGTGGATCACAAGGTCAGGAGTTCAAGACCAGCCTGGCCAGCCTGGTGAAACCCTGTCTCTACAAACAGTACAAAAAATTAGCCTGGCATGATGGCACACACCCGTAGTCTCAGCTACTCTGGAGGCTGAGGCAGGAGAATTGCTTGAACCCGGGAGAGTGAGGTTGCAGGGAGCCGAGATGATGCCACTACACTCTAGTCTGAGTGACAGAGCGAGAGTCTTTCTCAAAAAAAAAAAAAAAAAAGTTTTCTGAGAATCATGATTGATGATATAGATTCAACTCTTGGATTCTTAAACATAGTGTTGATATATATATTGGCTCTTTCTGAATAAATTATTGTTATAACTGTCCTTTTGCCTACAGATAGGTATGGAAATTGTTCTAGTAGTGAACCTATTTTTTTTAACCAGTTTGTGAGTATCTGTTTGCTTTAGGAAGTGCCCTCTCTATTGTTAAAATTGTTGACATAGGTCAGACAGCTGCCTGGACTAGATTCCCAGCAATCTTGCAGGTGCAATTTCCATTGACAAAGATTGGGGAGGAAAAGTATTCTAAGCAACAAATGGGCATGTGATGCTTGCTTTTCTAATTTGGTCATAGTTGACTTTGTAAGAATCAGTTAATGTCCCACATTTACAAAATTAAGATGATAATGATAATCTACCTCCGAGTGTTGTCGAGAGCAGTAACTAATATAAATATTTAATGTCATTATACACTACTGTTTCTAACACTTAATCATGCTATTGCTGACTTTATTTCCTGAGTTGAACTTACATATCATCATTTATAGTGATAATAGCCTAAGCTGAATAGTTTCACTTGTGTCAGAGAGCTCCTGTGGTTTAGCAATGTGCCAGCCTATTTAGGGTCCAGTCTTTGTCTCTAGCTTCTCAGTTACTAACATTATTATCTTTAATTTCTATTTTCTTCCCTTTGGTCTCTATTACTTGATTAGCTTTTGGTTGTCTTGATGACAAAAATATAATTTAATATGAATTAAAATCTCCAAATTCTATTAAATTTAGTAATAGATAATCATTCATTGATAATACTTTTTTTTTCCTCTGAGGATCTGAAATTCATTCTTTGAAGAACTGGCAACATATGTGTCTTTCCTTCAAATGTTTATTTTTTCTGTTAATCGTGACTGCAGCTTTCTCCTAAATGGTCACAATCAACCTCCTAATGGTAAAATACAATGGTTTTGTTAAACTTTCTATGGCATATGGTACTATGTCAGTAAGAAAGATCACAGCTGTCGTTGGTAGACAGTCCTTAATTTGAAGGCTTGGTATTTTATCTACCAGCTTTGTAAACTTGAATGAGTTAAGCACCTTGTTTTTTTCACATATAAAATCAGTTTAATAGTATTTTGGACTGTTATGAGGAATAACTGAAATAAGATGTACAAAGTACCTAACATAAATCTTAGTGCATACTGGGTACTTGCTAATACTGTACTTTATCCTTGCCTTTTCATCAAAATTTTCTGTGCATTTGTGCACATACCATTATTTTATCCTGGTTATGTCATCTGTCATTATGACTACTCTTTTCCAATGTCTTCACTGGATTTTCCTTTTGCTCCCTCGCCTTAAATGTTGGTATACCCCCAGGGTCTTCCACTCAGCCCTCTTCTCACCCTATATACTACTTCTTGAGGTTCTTGTTTGCTCCTATGGCTTCAAGTATAAGCTGACAGTACCCAAATATATTCCTGTACTCTCTTGAGCATCAGAGTTGTATTCAGTGTACCTAATAGTCATATATTTTGGATAGTGCTATAAACTTAAATTATGCCTCCTACCCCAAATTCATATATTGAAGCCCTTACCTCAAATGTGATGGTATTTGGAGATGTATTTGGATGGTGTTTGGATCTCCTTTGGGAGATGATTACGTTTAGATGAGGTTATGAAGGTGAGGCCCTCAGTGATAGAATTAGTATCCTTGTAAGAAAAGACACCAGAAAAGAGGTTGCGCTTTCTTCCTGCCACCCCTGGAACCCTGTGAAGACACAGCAAGATGACGGCCATCTACAAGGCAGGAAGAGAAATTTTAACAGGTCCAAAAGACTTCATGCTGGCACCTTGGACTTCTGGCCTCCATAATTGTAATAAAGTAAATTTCTGCTGTTTAAGCAACCCAGTCTACATGGTATTTCGTTGTGACAGTATGAGCCACACAAAGATACCTAGCAAACAAAGTGATGCCAAACTAAATAAACGGAGTATTTTCTTTTAAAATATTAATATATTTTCTTTCTCAGTTAATAGTCATTTAAATTAGAAACATCAGTCCTGCGCTTTTCGAGGAGCCGAGGTCCGAGCAGGGCTGGGCCTCAGGGGCCCCCACCAGCCTGCTGCCATGCCATGACTCGCTGCCGCCTCGTCCCGCTTCTCTGCTGAGGCACCATGCAGCCAGGCAGCAGGTCCAGGCCTCAGCCGCGTGCCCAGTGGCCTCCTGGGCCCTCCTGGGTCAGCATGCCCAGAGTGAAGCCGACCACCCAGGCCTACTGCAAGATGGTGCTGCACGGCGCCAAGTACCTGCACTGCACCGTCAACAGGCTCCTGGTGGCAGAGAAGCAGAAGCTGCGTAAGGAACATTTCCCCCTGGATGGCCCGGGCACATACCATACCCTTTTTGTGGACTACATCCCCCTCTTCCACGGCACCCTGGCCCTCACCCCCATGCTAGAGGTGGCGCTTACCCAGATTGATTCCTGGTGCAAAGATCATAGCTATGTGATTTCTGGTTATTACTAAGCTGATGAGCGAGTAAAGGATGCCAGTCCAAACCAGGTTGCAGAGAAGGTGGCCTCCAGAATCGCCAGGGGCTTCAGTGACACTGCTCTCATCATGTCAGACAACACCAAGTTTATGATGTACTGCATAGTGCCTACAGTCCACGTGTAGGAGCACCATGAGGACAGATGGCCATGCAGAGACCCACACCATGACTACTGTGAAGACTGGCCAGAGGCACAGAGGATCTCAGCATCGCTCCTGGACAGCTGGTACTACCAGATGCTTATGGATTTCGATAACTAGCTGGATGACATTCGGAATGACTGGACAAACCCAGAGATCAATAAAGCTGTTCTGCATCTGTGCTAGGCAGGCGTTGCCGTGACTGGGCTCTGGGCATTTCTACTACATTGAAGAAGAAAACCTATTTTTAAATACCTAGGAATACAACTAACAAAGGATGTAAAGGACCTCTTCAAGGAGAATTACAAACCACTGCTCAAGGAAATACAAGAGGACACAAACAGATAGAAAAACATTCCGTGCTCATGGTTAGGAAGAATCAATATTGTGAAAATGGCTATACTGCCCAAAGTAATTTATAGATTCAATGCTGTACCCATCAAGCTGCCTTTGACCCTCTTCCCAGAACTGGAAAAAACTACCTTAAACTTCATATGGAACTGAAAGAGAGCCCGAACAGCCAAGACAATTCTAAGCAAAAAGAACAAAGCTGGAGGCATCAAGCTACCTAACTTCAAACTATACTACAAGGCTACAGTAATCAAAACAGCATGATACTAGTACCAAAACAGAGATATAGACCAGTGGAACAGGACAGAGGCCTCAGAGGCAACCCCATACATCTACAACCATCTGATCTTTGACAAACCTGTCAAAAACAAGCAATGGGGAAAAGATTCCCTGTTTAATAAATGGTGTTGGGAAAACTGGCTAGCCATGTGCAGAAAGCAGAAACTGGACCCCTTCCTGACACTTGACACTAAAATTAACTTCAGATGGAGTAAAGACCTAAACATAAGACCTACACCATAAAAACCCTAGAAGAAAACGTAGGCAAAGCCATTCAGGACATAGGCATAGGCAAGGAATTCATGACTAAAACACCAAAGCATTGGCAACAAAAGCCAAAATATACAAATGGGATGTAATTAAACTTCAGAGCTTCTGTACAGCAAAAGAAACAATCATTAGAGTGAACTGGCAACCAACAGAATGGGAAAAATGTTTGCAATCTACCCATCTGACAAAGGGCTAATATCCGGAATCTACAAAGAACTAAAGCAGAACTATGAGAAAAAAACAAACCCATTCAAAAGTGGGTGAAGGATATGGACAGACACTTTTCAAAAGAAGACATATATGAGGCCAACAAACATATGAAAACATGCTCATCATCACTGGTCATTAGAGAAATGCAAATCAAAACCACATTGAGATACCATCTCAAGCCGGTTAGAATGGCGATCATTAAAAAATCTGGAGACAACAGATGCTGGAGAGGATGTGGAGAAATAGGAACAGTTTTACACTGTTGGTGGGAGTGTGAGTTAGTTCAGCCATTGTGGAAGACAGTGTGGCGATTCCTCAAGGACCTAGAAATAGAAATTCCATTTGACCCGGCAATCCCATTACTGGGTATATATCCAAAGGATTATAAATAATTCTGTTATAAAGACACATGCACACATATGTTCATTGTGGCA
>CAUYLG010053860.1:0-69815 GCA_963573385.1 Cacajao melanocephalus | reverse complement strand
TGAAAGTGACTATATAATTGGAAGTAAATCACTCTTCAGCATTTGCATAGCATTTCACAGACTTAAATGAAATATTGGTTGGCTGTTTGTTTGTTATTTTCTTCCCTTATTCCTTCCTGTCTCTTTTGTTAAGTACAATTAACGGCATAAAAGAGGTTTTTAATACCTATTCCTAGATTGTATTCCACCCTGAGCAATAGAGCAAGAATTCTGTTCTCTCTCCCCCTTTTTTTCTTTCTTCTTCTTTCTTTCTCTCATAAAAAAAAATAAAAAATTAAATAAAAATTAAAAAAAAACAAATTTCAACTAATCTTATTGTATGGAATCAAGTAAACCTCTGTAGGGACTTTTTTTCTCAGACGTACATCTCACTTGCGCTGACTTCTCAACTGATCCCTACAATTCAAATAAACAACAATGTAAACTTAGTTCCTCCTCAATGTTACAAGTTTAGCAATTTTTACTTCGCAGCAGAAAGAACTAGGGATCTCTCTATTCCTTTCATTAGGTGTCCAATCTAGTCCAATCAAAAATTATTTAGTAATGCTCACACAAAGATGTTCTCTTCATGGTTGTTTTTTACACAAAGCTATTTTTCTCGTTATTGCTGCTGCTGTTATCTGTAAACTGTAGCTACTTGCAGGGAGTGACTTCTACAATAAACTACAGGACCTATGACCTTATGACCTTATCATTTACTCTTTAGTCCTTTTTTCTTTTTAAGGCAGGGTCTCACTCTGTCACCCAGGCTGGAGTGCAGTGACACAATTAGGGCTCACTGCACCCTCCACCTCCCAGTCTCAAGCAATCCTCTCACCTCAGCCTCCCAAGTAGATGGGATCACAGGCACATGCCATCACACTCAGTTAATTTTTGTATTTTTAGTAGAGACATGGTTTCACCATGTTGGCCAGGCTGGTCTCGAACTCCTGATTTCAAGTGATCCACCCACCTTGGCCTCCCAAAGTGCTGGGATTACAGATGTGAGTCACCATTACCCTTTAGTTCTCTCTGAATCCAAGTTAAATTTTGTCATCTTGACATTTTTCTCATGTTTCTCAAAATTCCCTCTGTTAAAACAGTATATTTACAGCACTATTCACAGTAGCAAAGATATGGAATGAACCTAAACATCCATCAACGAATAATGAGATTAAAATATATATATATAATATATATTACATTTTTTATACACACACACACACACACACATATATATATACACACACACACTCAAAGGAGTACTATTTAGTCATTTAAAAAATGAAACTATGTGTTTCGCAGCAACATGGTTGGAATTGGAGGCCATTATCTTAAGTGAAACAACTCAAAAACAGGAAGTCAAATACCACATGTTCTTACATAAGTGAGAGCTAAATAACGTTTAAACATGGCCACAAAGTATGAAATAATAAACACTGGAGACTGGGAAGCATGGGGAGGCGGTCAGTGGGTGAGGGATGAGAAATTACTTAATGGATACAATGTACATTATTAAGGTGATGAATACCCTAAATGCCCTCACTTCACCTCTACAGTCTATGCATATTAAAAAATTGCACTTGTACTCCATAAATTTGTACAAATCAAAAAGTATATTTAGTACGGTAGGCATTATTTGAGGAAGGAAAGTTGGAAATACACTGAGCCTTTTTATAAAATTATTTTAGCAAGGGCATGATAAAATTTAAGGTAACATATTTTAGCTCTTGCATTAAAATTTCTTGGTTCTGGGAGTAGTTAGTCGTTGAGTTCTGTATATGACTTCCTTGGAAATTTTTCTCCCTGCCCTTGAAGAAGAACAGCATATTCTGTTAAGCGTGAAATTTGATTTCCTGTATTATCTGATCTTGCACTTTTAAAAATTGTTATACTTCTGTCTGAGTCACTAAAATATGTGCCAATTTTTTTGAAAAGATTCACTTTTTACTTCCCATGTGGCATTGGTTAAGTTGGTTTCCTTTTTGGGGCTTCAGCTGACAAATGGAGATGATGGTAGTACCTAGCTCAAAATTTTTTGTGAGGCTTAAGAGTTAATATGTATAAAGCACTTAGAAGAGTTCCTGGCACATAGTAAGCACTCAATCAATGTTAACTATTATTTACTATGATTACCTATTCTCAAAGAACACAAGGAATTTGAGATTTCTTTTTTCATTACATGAATGAAACAATTAAGGAAACCTGTTATATTATAGTCCTTTGGCACATAATCAAATGAATTTAACCCAGCTCTTTTCACACACAAAGTTGAAATCACTAAACTCCTTGAAAAAAATTATTTTCTTAGGTTTTCTAGTGATCTTCTTCCTTTCCTGACAATTTTTCTCATCTATTCATCTACTGTTGTTCTTCCAATTACAAACACATAGACATAAAAAAAAATCAGCACGTAGTGACAGAATTTTTGTGGTCAGAATTTAGCTTGTCAGAGTAATGTTTACGCTATTTATGTAATGAGAAGTTCTTTTGTCTACATTAACCATGCAGCCAATGTACAGTGAGATTTAGGTCTATAATGAACGGAACCATAACATTTAATAGCAGCAAATGTGGCGCGGGGACACTAAGCCTAAGCTAGGAATGATTTTAAAATATGCAGACAATGAAGCATGAATAATTTCTACTTGTCACATTACTGTGATTACTTTCTTACAGTTTTAATAGTATAAGAATTATAGAATATTATGGCTAAGAGGGACCTTAAAACCATTGATGCTGACCACATCATTTTACAAATAAGCTAACTGAGGGCTCTAAAAGATTAAATGAACTCACCAAAGACACACAGGCTGCTGGCCCATGCAAAGACCTACAAATCCATCTTTGGGAGACATTTAAATAACTAGTCTTTATAGTAGGTACTTATTTTAAGAAACTAAAGATAACATGAATGAAAAAGTGCAGGACAAATCAATAGTTTTGAAATTTCCAGATATCAAATTTTCAGATTTTGTGTGTAAAATCTCCCAAACATGAAATTCCATAAACACAAAATATATATTTAAATAATCAAGATCATCCTCAGATGCTTATTCATATTTACGTAGATTATTATCTTCACAGATTTCTATATGAACATTTATCTTATCACTATAGGAGCTTCCAATAAATAAGGTTATGCTCACTGACTTCAAATTATTTTCTAGTACTTAAGGAATATTTTCTAACATTTAGATATTAAATATTTAGATAATTGCATAGATGTGCATTTGTACCCAAAAGACTTCATCCACAGTAATGAGTGACATATTCATTTCAACAATTACAAATCAATTGCACAGCTAGTCATTGGTATAAAGTCATGATCATTTGTCAATTTAAAGATAATCAGATAATTTGATTAAATTAATTTAAATCTGGCTTCAAACAATGAGAAAATATAATTTTGAAAGTATTCTGACATGAATCAGTATGATGATTTTAGACCATCTGAATTTTTTTATTTCATAAACGATATTAACTATCAAATAATTCAATATTCTATAAAACATTTCAAAGAGAAAAATGTACATAATTAATAAATAATATTAGTAACTGATAGTTATATAGCACTATTTTGGAGCAGGAATATGTTTTATACACTTCTAACGTATAGTATAAATTATTTTTCGTAACTCCTTAAGGAAAGAACCATATAACATATTAAGACAACTGAGGCATAGAGAAGTTAAGTAACACGTCCAAAGTCACAATCCTAATTAATTGCAAAGGTAACACTCAAATCCAAGCAGTCTGGTTCAAGAACTGACACTATTAACTATTAGATTATGCTGCCTCCAAATCAAGCTACAAATTTGCATGCAGTACGTTGCATGAAACTTTGCGTGAAGACACAGAATAGACAAAACTATATACTTTGACAGTATCAATTGCCACTATCTTATAATGTTTTTAGAATGTCAGTTTTGCAGTGGCCTTCAAAATTATGCAAGTCTAATTTCTTCATTCTACAGATAATGAAACTAAAGCTCAGGAACTTACTGTTTTAAATCATTTTGTTAACTATGGTTGTATGACACCCATGTTTCCAGCACAGTTCAGGTAAATTGAATATGAAAGTGAAATATAATAGATTGATTCTAAAACAGTGCTTCTCTGTGTGTCTCTGGACAAGCAGCATGTACATCGCCTGGGAACTTGTTAGAAATCCAGCGTCTCAGTCCTATCCCACACCTAACAAATCAGAAACTTAGGGGGTGGAGCCCAGCAATCTGCATTCTAACAAACACTTGAGGGGATTCTTAGGCATGATAAAGGTTGAAAACCACTGCTTTTTCTCTAAACTCAAGTTAGAGTTATGAACAAGTTCATTTTGTTGGTTGAAACCCCTTCAGTTTTTCCTGCAGAATAAAAAAGTCGCCTTTTCACCTACTCCTAAAGACACAACTCATAGGCACACACACACACACACACATACACACATGCACATACACACATGCACATACATGTTATCTACACTACACATATAAATAACATGGTCATATCTATAACTATCTATATAATACACATAAATAGATGTGATATTATTTATGTATGTTTTATAGATAGCTCTGCCATATCCCAGGCGTGTGTCCATTCCAATCTCCACCCTCCCTTTTTGAAGAAATCTCCACAAAAGTTTCACCTTACAAGAATAAAATGCATCTCTTTTTTCCTATGATCTTACCAGCCATAGAATACACTTTAACAGGCATCACTTCTTTCATAAGATACAAGAAAAAATAGAGAGGCACAATTAATATTCTCTGATGTTATAGTATGTGCAAATATTCAAAATGTTTATTCTAAGATAGTGTACACCCAACAGATTTCCTTTATTCAATTAATACTCCTTGAAAAAGAAAAATATAAAGTTACCGAAATTATGTTTCAAATCATATAATGTATGACTATGAAGCTCCTATAGTGATGAGACAAATGAAAAGGAAAAACTAATCACTAAAGAAAAAAAAGTAAATTTTGTTTTCTGTTTTTTTAAAACCTTCACACCCTTTACCTGTGCTCTAAGAATTGGTAGCACTGAAAGGAAAAAACGTTATAACGAGCCTTTTAGAATACAGAGGGTGACATTAGTCTTTTAAGAATATAATATAACATGTACTATTGGAGGTAAATACATATGTTTCCTTAAGAGAAGAAGATCACTTACACTCTAGGAAGACTGGGAGAATCTTGTTTTGCCACTCATCCGTCCCACAACAATATCACCTATATGTATTCATTTATATAAAGAACTGCTTCTATTAAACCATGGAAGTACAAGGAACTACCACATCCATTCTTCATAGTATGCACTGATTTTTTGTACATTTCAATACTGAGCTTATGGTTAGAACTTTTAAGATGGCTTTGAATCTAATGACTATGGAGATTATGAACTGCTCCCAACTGCCCATGCGTCTTTAGGACTGGAGATGTTAATTACAGTCCTCTTGCTATCCTACTCCTAGATTTGTACTTCAGCAAAAATGACAAAGGATGTTTCCCACAGAGACCTGAGACCTCGGAAATTATTTTTCTTCAATCCAAAAGAAATCAATTGATTGGCCTTCACAGTGAGGGACAAGTCTATATAGGACAGTGCCATGAGCTGTGAAAAGACAGCTTAAGCCCATCAGTTATTTTATGACATTATCATGCCACTCTTTCAATAATACTATTTATAATGCAAAAATAGAAGTATCGGGAAAGATTTTGCCTTTTCACACGAACAGTTACATGTAGTAAGTAACAGTATTGGTTCAGCTGTAAGACAACGGTTTTGTAACATCTTTAGGTTTTTTTTAAATTATACTTTATGTTCTGGGGTACATGTGCAGATCATGCAGGATTGTTACATAGGTATACACATGCCATGGTGGTTTGCTACATTCATCATCCCTTCACCTACATTAGGTATTTCTCCTAATGTTATCAGATTGAACTACCCATTTAACCTGGATTAGGCAGAACTAGTACAGATATCAGACTTTTAGTAGAAAGGATACAACCCTGTAGTTTCACAGATGTGAATTTTGAATATCTTTATACTATCTAATAAAAATGAGTTTGCAAAACTTATTAAATGTGTAAATAAACTGGTAATTGAGCTGGCTTAACCTATCTGAGAGAACAAGCTACTTAAAAACTTTCCCACGATAAGTGTATGCAAATATGTGTTCCTTAAAATAGTCTCTGACAGCTGCCAGAAAAGAACAATTCAAGTTACTGAATGTACATGAAAAATTATAACTTTAAAAAATATCATCTCAAATTTTTAATTAAGTCAGCATGCTCTCTCCCAAGTACAAGTTAGAAATTTGATTTTACCTTTTGTTTTTCCTACAAATTTGCTAGTTTTGCTCAAACCTAGACACAACCCTCTAGCTGAATCCAGTTTTTCAAGTTCCTTGCAATAATTAATTCAGAGAAATATTTTAAGCGTACATTATATGTAAATTATATACAGAAATCATTTTGTTTACATGTGGCTAAAAAGAAATGCGGAATAGGATTCCTTGGGTTTTTTAAAAAATATTATTCAACTACCTATGATTCTTTATACAATCATACTAAGCTTGGCTTGTAACAAACCATCAATTGCCTCTTGAATTTTATATCTGAAAGATCTAAAGGAGATGGAAGTTTTAGGGGAATGAGGAAAGAAAATAAAGCTCTCTTCATCCAGTCTTAAAGAGGTGTACCTCATTGTGTTTTGCATGCCTTAAAAAAGTTCCCAGCCTGGGTTTCTACCTGATGTAAGCCCATTTGATTGGTACTTAGTGAATAGTCATGGGTGAGAGAAGTAAAACCTTAGATTCACACAGAGAAGAACAGCAAAGACAATGACATCCTGCTGGCAGCCTGGAAGGAAGCTAAGCATTCTTATTCAATGACATTCCCAAAGTCAAGACACCATTTTTAAAAGCAGCTTGAACTGTCACAAAAATGGTTTCTCTTTTACTCATCTTAATTCTAACCTTGTTCTTTAAAAAGAAAAACCTTAATGTTCAATTTAATAAAATTCAAGAAAAAACTCGTCCACTCCCACTCATGTTGTTAATCTACTTGATGGCTCCAATCTGAACTCACATATATGCTGCATTTAATCTAAATCAATGCAAAGTTGAAATAATTAATATAAAATACTCCTGCAATGCTATTCTTCTAATGTCATTTTTTAAGCTGTGTTAGATAAGTTAGAAAAAGCCCATTTTCAATGCATTGGCTACTTAGGTGGTAAACACAAGCAGTGAATTCACTTTTCTAAATTGCCCCGTATATTGTATTTAATCCTCCTTGTGAAGTACACATTCATAGCTGCCTTCCTTTGACACGGTTCTTTTATTACTGTCTCTTTTCCTTACATAATGTCCTGCAGCAGCTGGCCTATTATTGTGATGCTTTTTCTCCTTTTTCTTTAGCGGTTTTGCTAGCACAAAGAAATAAAACGTACTTACCTTCCACTACTTTGACTGCAACTAAGAGTGCTTTGGGTGCATATATCTGGGAGTGGGATGGGGGGTGTTTTAATGTGGAGGGAGACTGGGAATGTTTATTTCTTATTTCTGAACAATGACATATTGATACTTCAGATTATTAATCATTCCAATTTGTTCATCTCTGCAAGCAATGGTTTTAATTTTCATGTACAAGTAGCAAAGTCTATTTTGTTAGAAGCATTTGATAAAATACTCAATTACCATTTTTTACACTGTAGTTCAACTGCTTTGCTGATAAAAGGCTCCAGCTCAGAAGATAAAACTGTAAGTAATTCCTGAAGAACAAATGTCAGAGGTGGTATACAATGAATGGCATTTTTTTTTTGGAGCAGATTATTCTATCACCAATGTGACAGGGTGGTTCAAATATGTATTTTGTTGAAAATGTCATTTAAATATTGTTTGACACCTGCTGCCTATAGTCATCACATTTCAATTTCAATGGATTTAAAAATGAGATTTAACTCTATGTCCAGTAAGAACAGAGAAACTCATTTACAAACCAAGATAAGAATACACTGCTGATATATGCAAATTATTTAAATAAATGGAAAGTCAATTGATTCAGTTTTGCAGATCTATATGGGAAATGAATATGTAAACTTCAGCACCCTCTCCTATTCTTAGTTTTCAAGTGTTTTTGTTTGTTTGTTTGTTTTGTTTTGTTTTGTTTTGTTTTGTCTTGAGACAGGGTCTCCTTCTATTGCCCAGGCTGGAGTACAGTGGCAGGATCATGGCTCATGAAAGCCTCAAATTCCTGGACTCAAGCAATCCTCTGTCTCAGCCTCCTGAGGTGCTGCAACTACAGATGCATGCCACCAGGCGCAGCTACTATATTTTTTTAGTTGGGGTCTTGCCATGTTAAACGGGGCTGTTTTGAACTCCTGGCCTCAAGCGATCCTCCCACCTCAGCCTTCCGAAGTGCTGGGATTACTGGTGTGAGCCACTGTGCCTGGCCTCAAGTGTTTATTATTGAGTGTTATATATGAAATCTGGCCAAGAATGGACCTACCTGTTCATTCATTAAATTATCTTTTCCTAGGTAATCTACTGTTGAAAATAATCACTTCACTCACCCTACTTCAATTTGCCTCCATATGCAAGCTCTAGGTGGCATTAATCATTGGCTGAAAAGACAGCTCACAGTGCAGTAGGCTATAGTAAGCTAACTTTTATTAATGCAAAAGAGCTTATTTTATTCACCTCTATTTGGTCAACTTGAAAAGTTCCTAATAGGAGCTCAGCAAGTGGTGATGGTTATAATTTCCAGTATGGGCCCCAGAATGCAATATACTCCACTAAGCACTTTTTCCCTAGAAATCTGTCTTCATCTTCCACTCCTAGTCAATAATTTTTGGCAGTTTTAGGTCCATCACTTTTTTCCTGTGAGTTTTAAATGAAGAGGAGATGTCTCCATATAAAATCAAGCCTTAATCCCTGCCTCACTCTTCGGGAAGCAGCAAGGCAGTAGAAAATGGAGTAAAGTAGGAATTGGATAAAGAGCCATCAGGGGAAAAGGAACCAAAAAACTGGCTTTTAAAGTTTTCTGTTTGCTCTACTACCAATTGTTTTGATGCTATGACTTTATTTTCCACTAAATCTCCCTAAATTATATCATTAGATTACCTCAGGGATCCAATGCATGTCCTGTATTTGCATACTACCGTCACTGGAAACACGTTTTCATCTTTCTAGTAAAATTATAAGAAACTGCTGCATTCAAGAAAAACACTGAGACACGACTGAGTAAAAAGTGTGAAAAAGTGTGAAGATTGACTCACCGGTCATTTAACTCTTTAGCTCCTAGAACTTTTCTGAAGTACTTGGGAGCTCTGAACATGTGAAATAGCAGGATTTGAACCACCGACAAAAGGCAATGGAGGCAACTGAAGTAATCAACTCTGTCTACTTATATAAAATAGCTAAAACTACTGGAAGCATCATTTAGGCTGGGCAACATTAAGTAAGAGTTGAACCAATGTTGCCAAGGTTTCAGATGGAACATCCTGAATTAGACCCTCCAATTTTACTTCTTGGGATACTTTAGGTGTCTCTGCAAACACATTAACTCCATCCTTCAATAGGAGACACCATGATGTGAAAGAAAAGGTAACTCCTTGAAGCCAGACCCATTTGAGTTCCAGTCCTGATAAAATTGTCTCCAGAGCAAGCCATATATCCTCCCAGAGGCTCAGATTTTGCATATGCAGAATGGATTTAGTCATACCCTATTGAGGAGTACATTTGGATTAAATGAGATTTTTGGATTATGTAAAAGGTCTTGGCAAGTATGTAAAAGGACTTGGAATAAAGTAGGGATTAAACAAATGCAGATTGAACAGATTTATTAAATTAAACTAATGGTTCCTGGGTTTTGTTATGATTTCCAGTCACTAGAATTTAAGTTAAAAAAATTCAGGTTCTTGCACTAAATGCTAACTCTAATGGCTTGAAAAAGTGCATAGGTGATACAAAGATGCCCCCAAAGTTATTTACCTGTTGGGAGAATCTAGCTCAGTGACCTGTGAAAGTATTCCACGTCCTTACTGAGCATTAATTGGTTTTACATTTGTACCTTTACATAGAGGAGGTTCTTGAGAGTATCAGATTTGTAGGGCAAGATCTTCTCAAGAACAAAACAAGGTCAATCTCCCAGCACTAAGTTAAGTGTTCTCCACAATAACTGCTGTTGCCATTTGAAGAGGCAACATGAAGTCAATGTGAGGACCACAAGCTTCTGCAGGAATATTACTGTATCTAGTAAGTTTTATCTGGTTTAAACTTATGGATTAAATCCATAAGTTAATTAATCATAAGTCTGATATTGAAAAAAAAGGAGTATAGAAAGCATTTACCTATCTTAAATAGATTTTTTTGAAATATCTTGAAAGCAGACCTATATCCATTACAAACGTGAGAGGTTTCCATTTCATTACATAACATAGCCTATTTTAATCATTCAGACACATTGATATTTCTAAAGAAAAATAAGCAGTAAGAAAATCTCCTTATTGCAATCTATATTTGACATTGCATCAATATGACCAAGAATATCTAATAAATATACATAAATAATGCATAAGAAGAGGATTTTTTTTTTTTCAGATGGAGTTCGCTCTTGTTACCTAGATGGAGTGCAATGGCACGATCTCGGCTCACCGCAACCTCCACCTCCTGGGTTCAAGCAATAAGAGGAGTTTTTAAATACGAGGGTGCCTGTCATGAGGAAACAAGGCCAGTTAATAAAAGTCAGCTAAAACAGATTTGTTTAAAGCTTCTCAAAGTTTAACTTACGTTTTATCCAATCTTAAAAATATATTGTGATCCTCAACTTCAAGTCCCTTCAACTTAACAAACCTTTTAGTTCCTACTACGTGCAAGACACTGTGCTAGCCGGTTAATTTATCTCCTCCCTTACTCTTAGAATTATCAGATTTAATCCTTTTAAAAATCAATTATTTTCACTTGCTTCTTGGAGAGTATTAAAGGTAATGAATCATTGAGTTTCCAAACCTTTCTTATTTCCCCCTCAACACCCTATAGTTCAATATAAACACCATTACTTCTCTGCTACTATAGTGATTCCTTTCGTCATGCCTGAAACAACTACAGGACAAACATTAAATACAGTCTATATCCCCATAAATCATTGAATAAATGAATCATGAAATTAATATGTAAATTGTGTGTTTAACCTCTATTTATATAGCACTGTCTGTCATCATGTTGTAAATCTAAAACTAATTGCAAATTCACAACTCTACAAAAAGAACACTAAGGAAAAACTTGACATATTTATTAACTAAATGTTGAACTACATTGAGTAAGTAATTAACAGTCATGCCAGAACAGGGAGAGAAAATTATATTTAAGCACAGATGTCACCTGCATGAAATGGCTAAAACTATTTAAATTAGATTTTGATATTAATCAAAGAATATTGCTATTTAATTTTTTACAGGCAAATCTGTTTCCATTTATTCATGTTTCCATTAAGCATTTCATTTTTAAATGTTCATGTTACAATCATCCATTTGTCTCCGTAAAGAATCCCAAAAGGTTACACGACAATAAACCTCCTCAAATGTTAACCAAAGTCTCCTCAACTCAGCACATTAGTAACACTTTATATTTGATATATGGTTAAATATCTTAAAATGGACAATTTCTACATATATTTTTATATTTGCCTAATAACACTATTTAAATATTTAGTGGGTTTTGTCACCACCAACATGGAACCTTCTGAAAAATTATTTTGCTCTACGAAGAACAAGTTGTTGAAAGAATACAACTTTGATGTTAAAGATGGCACATAAATATATACACCGGAAAATGTATTAAACTAAGTATTCTTGTCCTTTCATGCATCTAGATCATTAGTTTTAAGAACAGACTCACAGCTAGCTTCTATATTTCTAACATGAGTTTCCATTAAGATACTAGATTTAAAAAGCATAATGTATAATTTAACTATAGGAAATGGTATTAAAATACAATAATAATCTTGATTGTAATGAAAAATAATCACTTATTTCAATTGATATTGCACATGCAAATGAGATGCAAAATGACCCTTAGCCTCTGACTTCCCTAGTTAATTTAATCTGACTCACTGGTCACATTTACAAAGGGCAAAAGAGAAGAGATTTTAAGTTTAACTAGTGAAAACTGTTTCCCAGAGTTTTACACTTCAGAAAACATTGAGTGCTTTCAATTTCCTCACATCTGGGAAATTTGGAATGTGCCTGAATACTTTCAAAAAACCTAACCTGCAAAGCCAAGCCTAAAAAATAAACAACTTTCTGATTTAAAAAAAAAATGAAAAAATTGTATGCAGGTGAGGAAATCGATACTCAATTCTTTATTCTGAAAAATATTTTTGTCCAATATGCAAAAATGTCATTAGTACTCAACCATCCATATGGATGGTTTACGGACAGCTATCCACATTCTCTTGATTGATTGTCCAAATAACCAATGACATGTGTTCTTAAAGGAGCAGACTGGAATTAGTATATTGCATTTCCGTGAGGTGGAATTTCTCTGAATTTAAGGTTATCTAACCCCTATCAGATTTGGATCCATATCTGTGGTGATTCTCACCAAACTAACTAGAGCAAATCCCACCATCCCAATAATCCTGAATAGAAAAGAGAGAGAGAGAAAGCGTCTTAGCTAACCATATAAAAAGCAGAAAAAATAAAACCATAATGACAATATTCTTATATAGTTATTGTCATTAGAATGAATTAGACTGCAATAATCAGGCATTTTTTTTTCCTTTGCTACTTATATATTAAGAGCAAGAGTTGGAGGCCAGGCATGGTAGCTGACTCCTACAATCCAAACACTTTAGCAAGCCTAGGCAGGAGGATCTCTTGACCCCAGGAGTTGGAGACCAGCCTGGGAAATATAGTGAAACCCCGTCTCTACAAAAATACAAAAAATTATATGAGCATAGTGGTTTCAGCCTATGGTGCCAGCTACTCGGGCTGAGGAAAAAGGATGGCTGAAGCCCAGGAGGCAGAGGTTGCAGTGAGCTGAGATGACAGCCTGTCTCAAAAAAAAAAAAAAAAAAAAAAAAAGGAGTTAGTCCAATACATCTCACTCCCTTTTCCATATGATCTGTCAACGAGATCCAATGACAGAAGTAATTGAAGGGATGCAAGAGGAAGAAAGAGGAAGAACATTTATTAGAGGAAATAGCTAGATACCCCAAAAGTAGGGTAAATGCAATAAGGCACATAGAGTTTAGCACAGTGCCTAGAGCATAGTGAGACCCTAATAAATGTTAAATATGATGACAAAAGTGATGATGATTAAGATGATACTAACAACACCTAAAAATATAATCTATATGCCCATCAACAGAGTGCTTAAGGATTTTATATGAAGGATCATTACACCGTGATTAAATAGCATGTTTCTGAAGATTGTTAAAAACATCACAAAAGGATTCATGATACAAAGTGAAAAAAATGCAGAAATGTGTAAATTTTATGATCCTAATGTTGTTTAAATAAATATGTAGATATGTGCATAGGAGAAATGAAGAAGGGTAATGCAATACCTTTGGATTGTGTGAATATAGGGGATTAATATTCGACTTTACACAAATTCCCAAATGTTTTCTAACATATATTTTACTTTTATAAGCAGAATATACACACATATATACACACACACAAAATGAGATGGCAATATAATGTCTAAAGAAAAAAAAATCTCATAACTTAAATAGGCAGTTCTCAAAGATTTTGGTCTTAGGACTGTTTTCCATCTTATTTATCAATTCATTAAAAATAAAATAATAAAACCATTATCTATTAACATAAATAATACATTGTAAGACAAGATAACTATTTCCTAAAACAAACAAATAAGCAAAAACAATATTCAGTGAGAAGAATGGCACTGTTTTACATTGTTTGTAAATTCAAAAGGCAGCTGAATACTCTTCTGCATTCAGTCGGATGCAGACAGCTGAATACTCTTCTGCATTCAGTCGGATGCACTTATGTTGTTCTGGTTCAAGTACAGGGAGAAAATTCAGCCTCACACACATGTGTATATGAAAAAAGAGGGACTCACGGAATGCTTGAAAGCATCTCAGGGGCCTCTGGGAATACCCAGCACTGTAATTTGAGAACTGCTTCCTGAATTCAATGTATTATTTTGTGAGAATATTTTTCTTTTATTATAATTCTCATCGTGGACATCAGTGGCATGTCTCTCTTGAGAAGAAAGTTATGGGTTGCTATTTTGGTCAAAACAGAGTACGTAGGGAAATACCATGCAGCTCTTCAAGAAGTTGTAATTTAGTATTTGCTGCTTATTAGTATGATGATTAATTAATATATAGATCAATTAGTATCTTCACTGATGTTCTATATGCTTCCCTAAAAGAGATACCTCAGCTCACATGATGTGCTTCTTTTCCCCTAGTTTTGTTTTTTTCTATATTCTTTTTTAAGGAAAATAAAAATCCTATATTAAATTAGCTTTCCAAGTGACACATTTTATGAGTCAAAAGCTGGAGTGCCGGTTGGAAAGAAAGAAAAATTTGGTGCTCATTCCCATCTCTGCCAATTATCTTCATGTAGGGGTTTGGGCAGGTTCTTCAATCAACCTGTGGCTAAAATGATGACAAAGTTGTAACTCTCCCCATATTATTAATTTACTCTATATATTTTGTTGGAAATTCTTTTGTGTGAATTATGTGTATTTCCTTTAATCTTGATGAAAATGCTATCAGTTTTGCAATCTTGGTGACTGATATAGAACTTCACTAATATCTTGATGCTATAAAATATTTTATAAATAATCAGAAAAAAAGTTATATTCTTCTCATTTATTTATTTCCAGAAAAAAAGAGACAAATATTGACTGCATAGGTTAATATAGACAGGAGGGAAGGAAAAGAGAGTAACACTTTTCAACTACTTATTACACACATGGCTCTGTGCTACGTATTTTTTTTTTTAACATGTCATCTCTCAGTTCACTGATCAGGAGACCTGCACTCAAAGAGGGAAAGTATCTTGCCTAATATTACATAGTTAGTTATATGTAAGACCAAGTTGGCCAGAAATCAATACCTGGGTTGTACAGGGTTTACTAAACACTCCACCTTCTTCTAACTGAATATCATCCCAGCTCAATATATCTTTCATTCCGAATCAAAAGTCTAAATCTGTTAAAGGTTCCAATTTAAAAAACAATAAGAACCAAGTTATATCAAGAGACATATAGAACTATTACCATGATTTGCCTATCCTGAATTCTAAGATGAGAAGAAATTGCCAAATGGAAGCATTTTCTTCACTTTCTGTTTAAAATGGAGATTGGCACTACACTGTCTCTACTCCCTGGAGATTTATGTTAAAGAGAAAAAACTTTCTCCTACTTTTTTGTTTTCATCTTTTCCTTGTCTGTGTCCAACATTTCATTCTGCAAAGGAGAAAGAGCTGCTCATCTCAGTGGCAGGAAAGAACAATCTTCGATTTATAACATGCTAGGATCCCATCACTGTGATAGAGCAATCTTTCCTTTAGACATCTCTCCATTACTGAAGCTGATACCTCCCTGCCCTGATGCCACTTCAGTACTGATCTGTCAGTCCCAACAGCAGGGCTAATGGCACCACCAGCCCCAATGTGCATTTTTCAACTTTATCTTAGAAAACTCCTTTTATGGGTTCTTCTTTAAACAAATAGTAAAAATATACTTTCTGCAATTTTTATTTTACAAACCTTCTCTCTTACATATATATTTGAATAACACCCCATCCACATGGCAAAATATCTTAGCTCCATTTGCTTTCCTTTTTTCCCTTTCTCGTGAGTGCTTCTTCAGCTCTTATGAAACAGACACACAAAAAAAGCAAGTAGAGACACTTCATTTTCAGAACACTGCAGAAATAGTGAACCAAGAAATGGTTGAATTACCATGAAAAAATCACTGAAATAGATGCAAGGATCCTTTAATTAAAATCTCCTTGCTAGAGCTAAATTTCATTCTTAGCTCTCATTTTTGAATTTAGCACATGACATAAACTAGTTAGTGAAATTAGTGTTTTAATTGCTTTACAAAAAAATACTTAAGGGCATACAAAAAAAGAGAAAGAGAGCATGACATGAAAATCTCAAGTGTCTAGAAAGGCATCAAATAAGAAAAAGAATATATTAATAAACAGTAACCCATGTTTAGGCAGCCAGCAGCAATTCTGAAGATTTTATTTGCCTTACTATGAAGTAGGCATAAGAATATTAAAGTGAAACTGTTACATCTGCAGGATGATCTTTAATACGTCATCAAATTTATCTAAACAAAACATATTAGAAACTGTTAGCCAATTGTCAGAAACTCCAATTTCTCTATGATCTGAAATGTAAATACCGTATGCAAATAATATATTTTGATCAAAACTGATCATGTAACAAGAAGTTTGATGTCTCCATATACCCAAGAATTGTTTCTGGAGCTGAATCTATTCAACTTAATATTCTCTGATTCATAGTATCCACAGAAAACTTTTAGAAACCCAATATATCTTCCAAAAATATTTATGAAAATTTAATAGATTTTTCTATAAATATTAGAAACTCATCAACCAATGTGTTAAAAAGTACAAATAATATAATTTGCAAATATCTGTGTCATTTCCTTTCTGGTATCATCTCCCTGATACATTAAGCATAAAAAATCTAACTAGATGTCTAGGTAACTTATAGGGCCTTTATAGATTTAGCCTATCTTTATCCTTCTCTTTTATCTCTGAGTTTCCTGGTTTTCAAAATCCATCTGGTTCTTAAGCCAATGATGAATGCAAACACCAGGTAAGGCAAAAATAATTTTTCAGACACAAATAGCACATTCTTCTGGGAGTTGCAGGTTATATACAAAGTTCCCCTAAAATTTCTGACCTGCAGACATAAAAATCTATTATTTAGGCCTTCTGTGAATAATGTTTTAGAACTCTGTATGCTAGAGCTATTTAGATAATAAATCTGAATCTCACTAGTCTTGCCCAAGGTTTTTAAAAATTGTTAAATTTTCACATCAACGTGCAAAAAGGCAATATGTATTGATCACTTGAGCAAAAGCAAGATAATAGAAGGGAATTTTGGAAGCAGCTTTTAAGAGGCGATAAGATTGTCAATGGCAATTGCATTGAATTTGTACATTGCTTTTGGTGGTATGATCATTTTCACAATATTGATTCTACCCATCCATAAGCACTGAATGTGTTTCCATTTGTTTGTGTCATCTATGATTTCTTTCAGCAGTGTTTTGTAGTTTTCCTTATAGAGATCTTTTCCTTCCTTGGTTAGGTATATTCCTAAGTGTTTTTTTTAATTTATTTATTTGCAGCTATTGTAAAAGGGGTGAAGTTCTTGATTTGATTCTCAGCTTAGTCACTGTTGGTGTATAGCAGAACTACTGATTTGTGTACATTAATTTTGTATCCTGAAACTTTGCTGAATTTATTAGTTCTAAGGGCATTTTGCAGGAGTCTTCAAAGTTTTCTAGGTATACAATTATATCATGAGCAAACAGCGACAGTTTCACTTTCTCTTTACTGATTTGGATGCCCTTTATTTCCTTCTCTTGTCTGATTGCTCTGGCTAGGACTTCCAGTACTATGTTGAATAGAAGTAATAACAGAACTAGAAAAAACAATCCTAAAATTCATACAAAACCAAAAAATAGCCCACATAGCCAAAGCAAGACTAAGCAAAAAGAACAAATCAGGGGCATCACATTACAGGACTTCAAACTATACTATAAGGCCATATTCACGAAAACACCACAGTACCTGTAGAAAAATAGACACATAGACCAATGGAACAAAATAGAAAACCCAGAAATAAACCCAAATTCTTATAGCCAACTGATCTTAGACAAAGCAAACAAAAACATAAAGGTGGGGAGGGACACCCTATTCAACAAATTGTGCTGGGATAATTGGCAAACCACACGTAGGAGGATGAAACTGGATCCTCATCTCTCACCTTATACAAAAATCAACTCAAGATAGAATAAGAACTTAAATTTAAGACCTGAGGCTATAAAAATTATAAAACAAACAAAAAAAACCAGAAAAACCCTTTTAGACACTGGCTCAGGCAAAGACTTCATGACCTAGAACCCAAAAGCAAATGCAACAGACGCAAAGATAATTAATGGGACTTAATTAAACTAAAGAGCTTCTGAATAGCAAAAGGAGCAGTCAGCAGACTAAACAGACAACACACAGAGCGAGAGAAAATCTTCACAATCGATACATCCAGCCAAGGACGAATATCCAGAATTTACAAGAAACTCAAACAAATTAGCAAGAAAAAGAATCAATTACATCATATGTCTAAGGATATGAATAGACAACTCTCAAAAGAAGATATACAAATGGCCAACAAACATGAGAAAAAAAATGGTCAACATCACTAATTATCAGGGAAATGCAAATCAAAACCACAGTGCAAGAATGGCCACAATAAAAAAATAATAGATATTGGCATGGATGCAGTGAAAAGGAAACACTTCTACACTGCTGGTGGGAATGTAAACTAGTACAACCACTATGGAGAACAGTGAAGATTTCTTAAAGAACTGAAAGTATAACCACCATTTGACCCAGCAGTCTCGCTACTGGGTATCCATGCAGAGGAAAAGAAGTCATTATATGAAAACGATACTTTCACATGCATGTTTATAGCAGCACAATTCACGATTGCAAAAATATGGAACCAGCCCAAATGCCCATGAATCAACAAGAGGATAAAGAAAATGTGGTATACATACATATGATGGAATCTACTCAGCCATAAACAGGAACAAATTAATGGCATTTGTAGCAACCTGCATGGAACTGAAGACTGTTATTCTGAGTGCAGTGACTCAGGAATGGAAAACCAAACATCATATGTTCTCACTCATAATTGGAAGCTAACCTATGAAGAAACAAAGGCATAAGAATAATACAATGGATGTTGGGGATTCGGGGGAAAGGGTGAGAGGGTGGTGAGGGATAAAAAACTACAAATTGGGTTCAGAGTATACTGCTTGAGTGATGGGTGCAACAAAATCTCAGAAATCACCATTAAAGAACTTACTTATGTAACCAAATACTACCTGTTACCCCAAAACCTATGGAAACAAAATTTTTAAAAAATGACTGTCAATGAATGACAGAGAAGATTTCAAACAGGCTAAAGTATCTCTTCATCTGATGAAACGTAGACAAAATTTGCTAATTTTGCAACTTTGATATTGCCATGAAACCATGGAGATTTCTTAGATCATCTCCAAGTCTCATTTAATGTATGTGTATTTTTAATGGACAACTAAGCTTTACATAAATATTTTTAATAAGATTTTTAATGCTCAGAGAAGGTGTAGACAAAATGTTCTACTGGAAAGACAATGCAAGTAAACATCTGATGCCTACAGCATCTATAAAAGTTAGGTGTCAAGATCCCTAAAGGGTCTCACACCTTTTTGAAACTGGAAACCTCGATTGCAGCTCTAGTAAGTTAATCACCTGACTGAAAGGTAGGCTGAACTTTATTTTATCTTAGAATTAAAACAACAGCAGTGAGGCTTTTAAAATAACAATTTTATGATCAATGCTGTAGCCTCAGGTGTTAACGCTCCACCTACTTTAAAAGCAGATGTAATAACCCAGAAAGAACAATATTATAAATTCTTTATCTGCTGTTAAATTACTGCGGATTCACTGAATTATTATATTGCAGAGTCTTATCAGCAACATTAATTTAAAAACCAAATAAATGTTATTTGAAATGATATATCCTAACTTCCCCACTCTCAGAATTTTGTGGTTACTTTTAAATGCTGTTTATAATAAGAAGGTATAGAACTCAGACAATATTTTCAAAATGTGTAATGACTTCAAATGAAGAAAATAGGAAAATACATAAAAATCCTGACACCTTACACTAAAATTAACTCCAGATGGATTAAACACTTAAACATAAGACATAAAAATCCTAGAAGAAAACCTTGGCAAAACCATTCAGGACACAGGCATAGGCAAGGACTTCATGACTAAAACACCAAAAGCATTGGCAACAAAAGCCAAAATAGTCAAATGGGACCTAATTAAACTCCAGAGCTTCTGTACAGCAAAAGAAACATCATTAGAGTGAAGCGGCAACCAACAGAATGAGAAAAAAATTTTGCAATCTACCCATCTGACAAAGGGCTAATATCCAGACTCTACAAAGAACTAAAACAGATTTACAAGAAAAAAACAAACAAAGCCATTCAAAAGTGGGCAAAGGATATGAACAGACACTTTTCAAAAGAAGACATATATGAGGCCAACAAACATATGAAAAAATGCTCATCATCACTGGTCATTAGAAAATGGAAATCAAAACCACGTTGAGATACCATTTCATGCCAGTTAGAATGGTGATCATTAAAAAATCTGGAGACAGATGCTGGAGAGGATGTGGAGAAATAGGAACACTTTTACACTGTTGGTGAAACTGTAAATTAGTTCAACCATTGTGGAAGACAATGTGTCAATTCCTCAAGGATCTAGAAATCAAAATTCCATTTGTCCCAGCAATCCCATTACTGGGTATATATCCAAAGTATTATAAATCATTTTATTATAAAGACACACGCACATGTATGTTCATTGTGGCACTGTTTAAAATAGCAAAGACCTGGAACCAACACAAATGCCCATCGATGATAGACTGGACAAAGAAAATGTGGCACATATACACCATGGAATACTATGCAGCCATAAAAATGATGAGTTCATGTCCTTTCTAGGGACATGGATGAATCTGGAAACCATCATTCTCAGCAAACTGACACAAGAACAGAAAATCAAACACCACATATTCTCACTCATAGGTGGATGTTGAACAATAAGAACACATGGACACAGGGAGGGGAGCGTCACACACTGGGGTCTGTTGTGGGGGGACTAGGGGAGGGACAGTGTGGAGTGGGGAGGAAGGAGAGAGATAACATGGGGAGAAATGCCAGATATAGGTGACAGGCGGATGGAGGCAGCAAACCAACTTGCCATGTATGTACCTAGGCAACAATCCTGCATGATCTGCACATGTACCCCGGAACCTAAAGTACAATTTAAAAAAAGAATTAGTAGCTAAAATATTTTTCTTATCTTCAAAAAAATCACTTTAAAATAGTACAAAGTGGCATAAAATATGCAGTATTTTAACAATTGTGTTTATAACTCCAGTTGACTTTATGTATCCATAAAATAAAATATGTATGTTGTATCCATATAATAATATTGATTTATTGGGCAGAAATGAAGCAATATTCTGAGCTAGAAATGCCTGTGATAGGCACATGTTGAAATTCCTCCAATTATACCAAAATAATAGACTCTCAGTTCTCAAATATACCCTGCCAGTGCATATAAAAAAATGACCACGTTGATAACATTTTAATTTGTTTTCTGTTGATAATCTCGAATCTTCTGAATTGCTTTAATTCCTTGGCCAAGGATGAGAAGAATAGATGGCAGAGTATTCACAATAAGTTTTTCTTTTCTTTCCAACTTTTATTTTAGGTTCCTGAAGTACATGTGCAAGTTCGTTACATGAGTAAATTGCGCGTCACAGGGGTTTGGTGTACAGATTATTTCATCACACAGGCAATAAGCACACTACCTGATAGGTAATTTTTTATTCCTCACCCTCCACCTTCCCTCCACCGTCAAGTAGGCCCTGGTATCTATTGTTTCCTTCTTTGTGTCCATATGTACTCAATGTTTAGCTCCCACTTATAAGTGAGAACATGCAGTATTTGCTTTTCTGTTCCTGCATTAATTTGCTTAGGAAGATGACCTCCAGCTCCAGCCAAGCTGCTGAAAAAGACATGATCTCATTCTTTATTATGGTTGTGTAGCAATCCATGGTGTATATGTACCACATTTTCTTTATGTAATCCACTACTGGTGGGCATATACATTGGTTCCCCGTCTTTGCTATTTTGAATACTGCTGTGATAAACATGGTTGTGCATGTGTCTTAACGGTAGAATAATTTAGATTCCTTTGGGTATATACCAGTAATAAGATTGCTGTGCCAAATGGTAGTTTGTTTTAAGGTCAAGAAATCTCCAAAGTGCTTTCCACAGTGGCTGAACGAATTTACATTCACACTGGCAGTGTATAAATGTTCCATCACCAGCATCTGTCATTTTTTAACTTTGTAATGATAGAAACTTCGACTAGTGTGAGATGATATCTCATTGTGGTTTTAATTTACATTTCTCTAATGAATAGTTATATTGAGCATTTTTTCATATGCTTGTTTGCAAAATGTATATCTTCTTTAGAGAATTATCTGTTCATGTCCTTTGTCTATTTTTTAATAGGGTTGTTTTTGTCTTGCTCATTTGCCTAAGTTCCTTATAGACTCTGGAGATGAGATATTTGTTGAATGGATAAGATACAAATATTTTCTCATTCTGTAGGCTGTCTGTTTATGAACAGTTTCTTTTGCTTTCAAAAGCTCCTTAGTTAAATTAGGCCCAACTTATCAGTTTTGCTTTGTTGAAATTGCTTTTGAAGCCTTTGTCATGAAAACTTTGCCAGGGGCTATATACAGAATAGTATGTCTTAGGTTTTTGTCTAGGATTCTTAAAGTTGTAGGTTTTATGTTTAAGTCTTTAATCCATTTTGAGTTGATTTTTGTGTATGGTGTAAGGATGGGGTTCAGTTTCAATCTTCTGAATATAATTAGTCAGTTATCCCAACACTATTTATTGAATAGGGAGTTCTTTCCCCATTGATTTGTTGTTGTTGTTGACTTTGTCAAAGATCAGATGGTTGTGGGTGTGCAACAAACCCATCTGATTTCTGGATTCTCTATTATTTTCTATCATTCTGCAGGTCTGTCTTTGTACCAGTACCATGCTGTTTTAGTTATTGTAGCCTTGTAGTATAGTTTGAAGTTGGGTATTGTGATTCCTCAGGCTCTGTACTTTTTACTTAGCATTATTTCAGCTATTTAAGGTCTTTCTTGGTTTCATATGAATTCTGGAACAATTTTTCCTTATTCTGTGAAAAATGGCATTGGTAGATTGATAGGAATAGCACTGAATCTGTACACTGCTTTGGGAATTATGGCCATTTTAACAATATTGATTCTACCTATACATGAGCATGGAGTGTTTCTTCATTTGTGTGTGTCATGTCTAATTACTTTCAACAGTGTTTTGTAATCCTCATTGTAGAGATAATTAACCTCCCTCATTTGCTGTATTCCTAGGTATATTTTTCTTTATTTGTGGCTATTGTGAATGGAACTGTGCTCTTGATTAGGCTCTCAGCTTAGAGGTTGTTGGCATATAGAAATGCTGCTAATTTTTGTTTATTGATTTTGTATCCTGAAACACTGCGGAAGTCATTTATCAAGTCTAGGAGCTTTGGAGCTGAAACTATGGGATTTTCTAGGTATATAATCATATTGTCTGTGAAGAGAGATATTTTGACATCCTCTCTTCCTATGTGAGTGCCTTTTATTTCTTTCTCTTGCCTGATTGCTCTGGCTAAAAATTCCAGCACTACATTGAACAGAAGTGGTGAAAATAGATATCCTTGTCTTGCAGTTCTCAAGAGGAATGCTTGCAGTTTTTGTTCATTCAGTATAATGTTTGCTGTGGGTTTGTCATAGACGGCCCTTATTATTTTGAGGTATGTTTTTTAATGTTGAGAGTTTACATGAAGAGATGTTGAACTTTATTGAAACCCTTTCCTGCATCTATTGAGATGATCATGTGGTTATTGTTTTTAGTTCTATCTCTGTGATGAATAACATTTATTGATTTGCATAGGTTAAGCCAAATTGCATCCCAAGAATAAAGCCTTCTTCATCATGATGGATTTGATTTTTGATGTTCAGCTAGATTTAGTTTGCTAGTATTTTGTTGAGGATTTGTGCATCTATGTCCATCAGGGATATTTGCCTGACGTTTTCTTTCTTTCTTGTGTCTCTGCCAGATTTTTGTATCAGAATGATGCTGGCCTCACAGAATGAGTAAGGGAGGAGGCCCTCCTCCTCAAATTTTGTAACACTCTCAGTAGGAATGGTACCAGATCGTTACATCTGGTAGAATTTGGCTGTGAATTCCCTGGGCCAGGGCCTTCTGCGGTTGGCAGACTTTTTATTATTGATTCAATTTTCAGATCTCATAAACTATGAGTCTGTTAAGGCACTCAATTTTTTCCTGGTTCAATCTTGAGAAGTTGTCTATTTCCCAGAATTTATCTACTGTTTTCTAGTTTGTGTGCATAAAAGTATTTGTAATAATCTCTGTGTGTTTTTGAATTTCTATTGAGTTGGTGGTAATATCTCCTTTGTCATTTCTCATTATTTTTATTTGGATCTTCTCTTTTTTCCTTCTTCATTAGTCTAGCTAGTGGTCTATTGATCTATTTATTCTGTGAAAGGACCAACTTTGGTTTCATTGGCATTTTGTGTGGTTTTTCATGTCTCAATTTCATTTAGTTCAATTCTGATTTTGGTTACTTCTTTCCTTGCTAGCTTTTGTGTTGGTTCACTCCTGTTTTTCTAGTTCCTCTTGATGTGATGTTAGGTAGTTCATTTCAGGTATTTCTAATTTCTTGATGTAGGTATTTAGCTCCATAAACTGTCCTCTTAACTCTGCTTTAGCTGTGTCCCAGAGATTCTGGTATGTTGTGTCTTTGTTTCGATTAGTTTCCAAGAACTTTTTGATTTCTGCCATAGTTTCATTATTTGCCCAAAAGTCATTTAATTTCCATGTAATTGTGTGGTTTTAAGAGATCATCCCTAGTATTAATCTCTATTTTTATTGCACTGTGGTCTGAGAATATGGTTACTATGATTTTGATATTTTTGAAATTATTGTTTTATGGCCAAGCATGTGATCAATTTTAGAATGTGTGCCACATGAAGATTAGAAGAATGAATATTCTGTTGTTGGGTGGAGTGTTCTCTAGATGACTGTTAGGTCCATTTGGTCAAGTGTTGAGTTCATGTCCCAAAAATATTTGTTAGTTTTCTGCCTCAATGATCTGTCAGTGGGGTGTTGAAATCTCCCACTACTTTTATGTGGTTATGCAAGTCTCTTCATAGGTCTCTAAGAACTTGCTTTATGAATCTGGCTGCTCCAGTTGGATTCATATAAATATAGTTAAGCCTTCTTGTTGAATTGAACCTTACCATTATATAATGCCCGCCTCTGTCTTTTTTTTATCTTTGTTGGTTTAAAATTTGTTTTGTCTCAAATTGAAAAGCAACCCATGCTTTTATTTTTTCATTTGCTTGGTAGATTTTTCTCTAGCTCTTTTTTTTGTGCCTATCCATGTCATTGGATGTGAAATGGGTCTCTTAAAGACAGCGAATTGTTGGGTCTTGCCTTTTTATCCAACTTGGCACTCTAAGTCTTTTAAGTGGGCTGTTTACCCTGTTTACATCCAAAGTTAACATTGATATGTGTGAACTTTATACTATCACATTGTTCTCTGGTTATTATTCAGACTTGATCATGTAATTGCTTTGTATTGTCAATGGTCAAAGTATGTTTTGGCAATATAAGTGTGTTTTTGTGGTGGCTGGTAACAGTGTTTCATTTACATGTTTAGCACTCCCTTAAGAACCTCTGGTAACACAGGTCTGGTAGTAACAAATTATTTTTCCCATTTGCTTGTCTGAATAGGAACTTATTTCACCTTCATTTATAAAGATTAGCTTGGCCAAATATGAAATTCTTATTTGGAATTTCTTTTATTTCAGAATGCTGAATATATGCCCCCAGTCGCTTTGGTATTATAGGGTCTCTGCTGAAAGGTTCACTCTTAGCCTGATAGGGTTACCTTTGTAGGTGACCTTCCCCTTCTCTCCAGCTGTCTTTAATTGTTTTTTTTTTTTTCATGTTGACCTTGGAGAATCTGATGACTATATGGTTTGAGGATGATCCTCTCGTATAGTATCTCACATGGGTTCCTGAATTTTCTGAATTTGATTGCTGACCTTTCTAGCAAGGTTGGGAAATTTTTCATGAACACGATCTTAAAATATGTTTTCAATTTTGCTTGTTTTCTCTCCCTCTCTTTCAGGGATGCCAATGTTTCACATGTTTGGTCCCTTTACAAAATCCTGTATTTCTTGGAAACTTTCTTCATTCCATTGTATTCTTTTTTCTTTATCTTTATCTAATTGAGATGGTTCAAAGAAACAGTCTTTGAGCTCTGAGAGCCTTTCCTCTGACTGGTGTATTCTGTTGCTAATACTTCTGATTGTATTGTGAAAATCTTGTCGTGTATTTTTCAGCTCTATCATATCAGTTTGTTTCTTTCTTAAAATGGTTACTTCATCTTGCAGCTCTTGTATCATTTTATTAGATTCCTAAGATTCTTTGGATTGGGTTTCAGCTTTCACCTAAAACCTGAATATCTTCATTGCTATACAGATTCTGAATTATGTATGTCATTTCTGACATTTAAGCCTGGTTAAAAATCATGGCTGGAAAGTTAGTGTGGTTGTTTGGAGATAAGACATTCTGGCTTGTAGAATTGCCAGAGTTCATGTTCTGATTCTTTCCCCTGTGAAGGTTGACACTCCTTTAATCTTTAATGTTGCTGTTTTTTTAGTGGGATTTTTTGCTTTTTTATTCTTTTATGACTTTGAAGATTTGACTGTAGGGTAAGTTTGGTTCAGTCAATTCTTTTAATTTCTGGCTGGTTTTAGGGGGCAAAACATCAGTTCATCACTCCTGGGCTATGTGCTGTAACCCTGCAGGGCTAGTACCAGGCCCATGACTTTATTCTCTGGCCACTAAAGGTTAAACACCTACTGCTCTAAAGGGGGCAAGGTGTTCCTGGTACACTGGCAACAACATTCTGATTGGGGGATATCAACAAAAGCACCTCATCAGGTGGTGACAGCAGGGTCCATGCTCGTGCACATGTACCAGGAGTAGTGGAGTAGGAGAGTCCATAAGCATGCATAGGTGGTTGCAAAATGGTGGGGACTGCAAGCATGCATTTGTGCCAGTTGTGGTCATGTGGCATTGCCTAGGCATGCACATGTCCCGACAGTGGCAGAGTGGAGTATGTGAGTACCAGCAGAAACACTGAGTTTTCTTCAATGTATTTTCAAAATAAGACAGCTATAACAGTTATAAAACAATAATAGCTTTTATAATAGCCATAAAGGGAATTTGTTGTATTGGTTTTATCACATTATATCCTATATTATTTTCTGTAATAACTTTAATTTTGTTGTTCTTATAGTCCTGCCTTAAGTCCTTTAGCAGACTATATCTTACTGATAGTGCAAACCTTATTAAATAATAAAGACTGCATATCTACATGGAATACAAGGTGATAGATGTATTTTTCTAGTTTGTGTTTATTTTTTTTACCAGTTACATATAGTATGTATTCATTGGGAGACAAGAATTTTCTGTTTCTATAATTTTTAGTGGCAATCTCTTTATCCTAGATTGAGAAATTCTAATAATAGTGTATTGTTTACAGAGTATTATAAATTTGAAAAACTTTTTAATGCTCGTGATGGATACATAAGTTAGTAACAGTGAATATGTCTCTTCATTTTACAACAGGAAAGTGATGATTAAGAGAAGTTAAGTGAGTTGCCTATCACACAGATGGCAACAGTTCCAGCCAATTCAAGACTAGAATTATTTTTAGAGATGGGGTCTCGCTCTGTTGCCCAAGCTGGAGTACAGTGGTGCAACCATGGCTCACTGCAGTGTCAAGCTCAAGGGCTCAAGTGATCCTCCCACCTCAGCCTCCTGAGTAGCTGGGACTAGAGGTGCATGCCAACATGCCCAGCTACTTTTGGAGGAAACAATCTTTTCTGTCTTTTATTTTTTCCTTCTGCCTTAACACACTGCTTATATCTTCATCTAGTCAAATAACTTTCCTTGCTACATTCATAAGTTAGCTACGATTTTATCTTCTCAATGTTTTATTCAGTATTAGAAGAAGTATTAATAGTATTGGGATAATCAATTGACTTAGAGGTTTATTATAGAAGAGAAAGGCTTTTGTCTCCTGTTCAAATTCAGTGTAGAACTGCAAGAAACTTGATGTACCCAGCTTTTTTATTGGCTTTGCAATGTGGTTTCACTTAAGACCTATTAACAAATAAAATCCCTTTAAGAATAATTTACATATCTTAATGCAAAATAGTCAGTTATCAAAATGTATTGTAGTAGACCTAACATACAAATATTTCTTTGTGAATATAAAAGATTCACTGTATTTCCCAGATAATCAGACATTGACATATAAGGAAATACAAATAAATTATTCTAAATTATTAACACATTTTATTAAATATTTAATATAATGCTATAAAATACTGCCAATTTCCTAATGTAAAGGTGATGGAATAGAGATGCTTCATACAGAAAAATCTAAAAGTTCTCCAGGACTCTGAAGAAAATTATATCCCAGAATTAATTTGTGAAATGATTAAATAGTCTGTAATAAATTAACCTTCAAAATATTGATCTGATTTCTTTCTATGCTTTACTTACAGTATGTTCTTTCTATGCTTTACTTGTATATGTTCTTTCTATGTTTTACTTACTGCCTTATTCTGATAAACTAAAGAAACAACCAGAGACTGCAGAAAGTACACTTTTCTTGGAGAGAACCCTGAGTAATAAAAACAGCAAAAAAAAATATTCTCTGCTTCTGTATAAATCCGCTTCCTCTGAATAGTAGGCAATTTATCAAACCAAGATGTTCTTTTAAAAGTAGAAAAAAATAATCTCTCTTACACAGGTAATGACCAGAATATGATAATTGACAGAGAAACTATCTCTTCAGTATGATCTAGTTCTTTTAAAAAAAAATATGAATTTTAGTGTGACCATTTGAGGTTTACAAAAAGATGTTGTGGCATGGAAATAGATTGTAAAATCCTGACTATAGTGAAACAAATTAACACTTATATCATCTCACATAGCTACTTTTTAGAAAAGCAACTAAAATCTACCTATTTTAGTTACAATATTTTAGTTACAAATATTCCTAATCCAAAAACATTTTAACTATAGTCCTCAAGTGATAGATTAGATCTCTTGACTTTTCATCCCATGTGTCTGATCCTTTGTATCTTTTGACCCATATCTCCCCATTTTCTACCAACTCCAACTCCCACAACTCCTGGTAACCACTGTGTCATCTAAGTTTATAAACAATTTGGGGAATAATGAAGAACAGGAAACAAAATGATACTACTCTATCAGAGACCAGACTGGTCAACATGGTGAGACCCCATCTGTATTAGTCTGTTCTCACACTGTAATAAAGAACTGCCTGAGACTGGGTAATTGATAAGGACAAGAGGTTTAATTGACTCACAGTTTCATAGGCTTTACAGGAAGCATGGCTATGAGGCCTCAGAAAACTTACAATCGTGGTGGAAGGTGAAGGGGAAGCAAGCACATCTTACCAAAATGGAGCAGGAGAGAGAAAGAAGGGGAAAGTGCCACACATTTTTAAACCATCAGATCTCATGGGAACATACTCACTATCACAAGAACAGCACCCAGGGGGTGATGTTAAACCATTAGAAACTGTCTCCATGATCAAATCACCTTACACCATGCCCCACCTCCAGCATTGGAGATTACAATTCAACATGACATTTGGGTAGGGACACAGAGCCATATCATATCACTCAGCCCCTGGCCCCTCACAAATCTCATGTCCTTCTCACAATTCAAAACTATTCATGTTTCCCCAACATTCTCCCAAAGTCTTAATTCTTTCCAGCATTAACTCAAAAGCCCAAGTAAGTCCAAAGTCTCATCTGAGACAAGGTAAGTCCTTTCTGCCTATGAACCAGTAAAATAAAAAACAAGTTAGTTACCTTCAAGATAAAATGGGGGTACGGGCATTGGGTAAATGCTACCATTCCAAAAGGGAGGAATTGGCCAAAACAAAAGGGCTATGGGCACCATGCAAGTTTGAATGCAGCAGGGCACTCATTAAATCTTAAAGCTCCAAAATAATCTCCTTTGACTCCAGGACACAGTGATGCAACAGTGATGCAAGGGGTGGGCTCTTAAGGTCTTGGAAAGCCCCACCCCTGTAGCTTTGCAGGATACAGCCCCTTTGGCTGCTTTCATGGTCTGGCAACGAATGCCTGCAGCTTTTCCAGATGTACAGGCCAAGCTGTTGGTGGACACATTCTGGACTCTGGAGGATACTGGCCCTCTTTTCACAGCTCTACTAGGCAGTCCCCAGTGGGGACTCTTTGTGAGGGCTCCACGGCCACATTTCCCCTATGCATTGCCCTAGTAGAGGTCTCCATGAGGGCTCTGCCCCTGCAACAGACTTCTGCTTGGACATCCAGGTTTTTCCATGTATCCTCTGAAATCTAGATGGAGATTCCCAAACCTCAACTCATGCCTTCTGTGTACCTGCAGGCCCAACACCATGTGGAAGCTGCTAAGGCCTGGGACTTGTACCCTCTGAAGCCATGGCCTGAGTTGTGCCTTGGTCCCTTTTAGCCACAGTGGACCTGAAGCAGTACAGGGCACCATGTACCAAGGCTACACAGAGCAGCTGGGCCCTGGGCCTGGCTCACAAAACTGTTTTATCCTCCTAAGATTTAGGGCCTGTGATGGGAGGGGCTGCTGTGAAGGTCTCTAGCATGCCCTTGAGACTGTTCCCACTGCCTTGGCTATTACCATATAGCTTCTTTTACTTATGAAAATTTCTGCAGCCAGCTTGAGTTTCTCCCTAGAAAATGGGATTTTCTCTTCTACCTCATGATCAGCTTGCAAATTTTGCCAACGTTCATGCCCTGCTTCACTTTTAAATATAAGTTGCAATTACAGATCTTCTATTTGCAAATGCATATCAGCATATTCTGCTAGAAGCAGCCAGGCCACATCTTGAACACTCTGCTGTTTAGAAATTTCTTCCCCCATATACCCTAATTCATCTCTCTCAACTTCAAACTTTCACACATCTCTAGGGCAGGGGCAAAATTACACCAGTCTCTTTGCTAAAGCATAGAAACAATGACCTTTACTCCAGTTATCAATAGGTTCCTCATCTCCATCTGAGACCACTGAACTTCATTGTCCATATCATTATCAGCATGTTGGTCAAAACCATACTACAAGTCTCTAGGAAGTTCCAAACTTTCCCACAACTTCCTGTCTTCAGGAAACTTACAATCACGGTGGAAGGTGAAGAGTAGGCAAGCATGTCTTACCACGGCATAGCAGGAGAGAGAGAGAAGGAGAAGTGGGAGGTGCCACATACTTTTAAACCATAAGATATTGTGAGAACACACTTATTATCATAAGAATAGCAAGGCAGAAATCCACCCTCATGATCCAATCACCTCTCACTTGCTCCATCCCCTAACATGTAGGGATTAAAATTTGACATGAGATTTGGATGGGGACACAGAGCCAAACTATGTCACCACCTCTACAAAGAAAATACATAAAAATAAACATTAGCCAGGCATGGTGGCATGTGCCTATAGTCCCAGCTACTAGAGAGGCTGAGGCCGAGAATCACTAGAGTCCACAAGATCAGGGCTGCAGTGAGCCATGATCACACAATGCACTCCAGACTTGGTGACAGAGCAAGACTATGTTTAAAAAAATTACAATAATAATAATAATAATCAGATACAACAGCTACAATGATGAATATGTTTTCTTATTGCATCCAATTGCAAAATATCTTTAACTCAAAGAATTTAAGTTTCAGGACAGCCAACTTTAACATTCCAAAATGTTTTTTAGGCTTTCAAAATCCAGGTTCTACTTGTTGATCCACACAAAACTCTCTGGTGTGATGAGTGTACGTTTATAATTCTAAATTGAGTTTAACCAAGTTAATCTTTTATAACTACTATAAAGATTTCTGTTCTAGGACTCAGTCTACCTTCCAAGAGTGGCTTCAAATCACAGTTTAAGTAGAACCAGCTTTGGAAATTGCTTGCTTTTCACTATAATTGGTGAGAAAAAAATATTGAGATGAAGTGAATAACATTAAGCCACAGAGAAATTGTAACACAAGAAGGACACTTGTTCTTCACAACCAGAGGCCTCTATACTCAGTAATGGGCTATCAACTACAGATGTTCACTGAACAGAATTTTCAGTATTTAAAATCCCCCATGCAGACACATAGTTTCCTCATCTAATAATTTTAACAAACTTCATTACACACCCAGGGAAATAGCTAATAATGAAAAAGATAGATAATACCATGTGTTAATGACAATGTGGAGAAACTGGAACTCTCATACTCTGCTTGCTGATGGAAGTCTACCTATTTGGCATCATCTACTAAGGCTTAAAACAAGACAAAGTCTATGATACAGCAATGCTGTATTCAACAAGAATGAGTGCATATGTCTACCAAAAGAGACAAGACATACACATGACTGTTCACAGAGGCATCATTAAAAATAACCCAAACTAGAGGCACTCCAAAAGTCCATAAACAGTAGAAAAGATAAGTACATTTTGTTATATTAATACAATGGCATATTATGTATGCAGCAATAAAAAGAATGAACTATTGCTACATGTAAAAACAAAGATGAAATCTCACAGACGTACTAGTGAATAAAATAAGCCAGATACAAAAGACTACATATTCTGTGATTCTATTTAGATATAGGTCAGTAATAGACAAACAAATACATAAATGTTAGAATACATCTTGTCCTTTGAAAGGTGCTAGTATCTAAAATGAGGTAAAAGGGGGGACTTCTGCGTGTTAATAATGTTCTAATTTTTGACCTAGGTGCTGGCTACACAGACACAAGTGTATTTCAGTTGCAAAAAAAATCAATGAAGTTGTATGCTTATGATATCTGCACTCATCTATATATTTCAATAAAAAGAAAACTAACAATCTAATTCAGTTACTCAAAAGCTCAAATCAAAAACTATGATTGCTTTATCCCATCAGTCTTATCTAAAATAATACTACATCAACTAATATAAGCTATAATAAATAAAATTTGGGATTGTAACCTTACTGCTTTCTCTATTAGCAGAGAAGTGGTTCACTGGCTACAAAAATGCAAATCCTTTACTTTTTAAAATTTCTAATACTTCTCTCTTCTAGCAGTCACTCCATTAATCCTCATAAATACACAACACACTAAAGCCATCCTGTTGTATCTGAATTATCTTACCATGATTTACATTTGCTTGTTTAAGAAATATATTGATATTTTAAAATACAAAAATTTTATTAAATTTTAATATAAAATTTAGTCATCCTAATAATCAACTCAAAAAGAAAGCATACAACCGATATCAAAAAAAATAAAACTTTTATTTGTATTAATGTTACGTTCTTGAATCATGTACTGGTAGGAACACACATTCATTATATGACACAAACTACTATTATAGCTGAATTGCTCTTTCAACCAAGATACAATCAGAGAGAAGCAGTGAGCAATTTTATTAAACACCATTTGAATGTGGAGTTTTCACTATGTGAATGCAGTACTGTTGTAGTAGTTTAATAAATGGGCAATGATTTATGTCGGAAAATTATAAATACTTTTCTTGACATATATATCATTTTCAAACTTTAAGAGCAGGTTTTATAACCATAAAAAACTACTAGTTTGGCATTTTATTCTTTGCTATAAAGGACTTGATTAGCTCCTTGTAAGAATGTATCACATGTGTCTAGTACCATGAAAATATTTGTAGGCCTTCCAATAAAGACATAGCTATACATAAAAGTTGGTTAGCACAAAAAATTAAATCAAGAATAATGTCACTTTAAAATATTACCCTGGATTGCCAGAAACATATTCTGAATGATTCCTATATCATTAGGATAAATCTGATGGCATTTAGAAAAGAGATACTGCCAAATGGCATCTAAAAGATACACAAAAATGAGTTTAATTAGGTAAAAAGAGTGATTTGTGACAAATCATTAGAACTATGAAACATTTATTATTGTGAATATGACTCTGCTAAAATCTGTCAAATAAAATACAATAAATTCTTGATTAACCAAAATGATCAGAGTTGGTAATTCTGATTAAAGGAAATTTGATTACCTAAAGATTAAGCTGAAAATCACTTTAGTTTCAAAACTTCATCAAAATATAAGATGACTACAGACCCAACAAGAAGACAAGATCATTTTTCTGCATGCGAATGACTATGACAAATGTAGAAAAACAAGAGAACAAAATATGTACTGACAAAGGATACTCCATCTAAGTTATTTGTTCTTACTTTTCAATAAATACCTTTTCCCCTTTTTAATTTTTCCCCTTTTTAATAGGCCTCATTCTTTTATTGTTTGTTTGTTTTTGAGACAAGAGTCTGATTCTGTTGCCCAGAATGGAGTATAGTAGCACGAACTCAGCTCACTGCAACCTCCACCACCCAGGTTCAATGAATTCTCATGCCTAAGCTTCCCAAGTAGCTGGAACTACAGGCATGTGCCAACACACCCAGCTAATGTTTTCTTTGTTTAGTATACAAGGTTTCACCAGGTTGGGCAGGCCAGTCTAGAACTACTGGACTCAAGTGGTCTGCCCACCTTGGCCTCCCAAAGTTCTGGGATTACAACTGTGAGACATCACACCAAGCCCGTCCTCATTCTTAATTGTGAATTATAGGAGAAAATAATTACAGTCATTCACCAAATGATGACATTTCAGTCAACAGTGAATTCCATATTCTACAATGGTCCCATAATATTATACTGTGGCTGAAAAATCCCTATTGCCTAGTGATGCTGATGGCAGTAGCAGCCCATCAAGAGTGGCTGCTGCCATGATGCTGGCTGTAGCAAAGGAGATACAGCCAGGGCTTCGTGCTCCATGGAACCAGTGGGAGCCAAAAACAGGTGGGAGCCTGTCCTCTTCTGAGTTGGCAGGGTGAGAGCTTTGCACTCCATGGGCACAGCTGTGGCCACCCAGCCACAGCTAAAAACCTGGGCATCCCTGTGCTCTTGAGAGTGGGGAGCATGCAGGAGCCCTGCCCTTCCAGATGCAGCTGGAGCTGCCCAATCCATGGCTGCAGACCCAAGCATCCTTGTGCTCTTGGGGGCCAGGAGGAGGGAGAATCCCTGCCCTCCTGGGTACAGCTGCAGCCACCCAAGCCATGGCTGAGGACCCAGGCATTTCTGCACTCTCAGGGACACAGGAAGGCCACCCCCTCACCACCTGCACAGCCTCAGAAATGCCTGCTTCCACTGCCTGGCCTCTCCCCATGCCTGATATCCACTCCCATCTCAGAGCAAAGTTGAGTCCAAGCCCAGGTGTTATTGCAACCCAGCCAGGTGTGTGAATGCTCAGGTCAGTGCTGACTTGTCAGCCCCCTGTTGCCTTGGCCCCCTCTAGACTTTTGGCATCAACAAACATGAGAGGGAGGCTGAGTGGGAGCTGAGGGCAGGTTGGCACTGGCCTGCAGATAACCCTCAGCACAAACAGCCTGGGCACCATTAACAATGGTAGGAGGCAGACAGGCTCCAGAGCAGAAAGGAAGGGAGGTTCCTGGTGAAGCCCCACCTTCAAGCTAGGGTAAGCCTGAAGCCTCGGTTTCAGGCTGCCAGTTCTGTGGACTTGAATGAGAAATTATGGTGTTTTTCCCAGACCCACCCATGGCCATCCATGGACCAATCAGCACACACTTTGTCTCCTCTGACAGCACATAAAAACCCCATACTCACTCAGACTTGGGAAGACAATGGGCTGACCAGCTGCAGAGAGTAGCTAGCCACCCCAGGGTCTCCTCTCTGCCGAGAACCTAAGAGACATTGGAACAACCAGCTGGAGATAGGAGCTACCCATCCCAAGGTCTCCTCTCTGCTGAGATCTGAAGAGACAATAGTACAACCTGCTGCAAAGAGGAGCTACCCACCCTAGCCTCTCTACTAAATGCTGAAGAGGTACAGAGATGACCAGCTGCGGAGAGGAGTTACCCACTCCAGAGTTTCCTCTCTGCTGAGAGCTGAAATGTCATTGGGACACCCTGGCTGTGGTGAGGAGCTACCCATTGCGAGTCTCCTCTGAACTGTTCTATCACTTTATAAAGCTCCTCTTCACCTTGCTCACCCTCATCTTATCCACAAGCCTCATTCTTACTGGGCATGGGACAAGAACTTGGGACCCACTGAATGGCAGAGTTGAAAGGGCTATAACACAAACAGGGCTGAAACATGCCCTTTGCTCACCACATTGAGGGAGACAAGAAAGAGAGAAGAGCTGTGGCACCTCAGGGAATCCAGACCTAAGAGCTCCTTGAGCCAGGACTGTGACAACCTTTTGGGGGCTCTGCCATTTCTGACATCTCCAAGCTTACAGTCACCACTGCATTCCTCAATGTCAGCTGTGAAAGCTGCTTATGGTTAGGCCTGGCCCAGCCACAGCCTCACAAGGAGCCAGTGCCCATGTCAGTGCCTGGAGCTTAACCATCTCAACACAGCCAGCATGCCCAGCTGTGCTCAGTGGCCGGACCCCATGCCTGCTCACTCACACACTCCTTGCTGCTCCACACTCAGCTCTCCATTACCAGGTGTGAGATGTAGGCCACTAGTACAAGCTGAGCATAGCCAGCCAAGGCAAATGGGTAGAACGAGCACAGAGGGCCTGAGTAAAAACTTGGGCAGAGGTGCCACTGGCCACAGAGGTTTCTGGATGGCAAAGCACACCCCAAGGAATAACAATACCACAGCTGTCAATATGTCATGATGTAACACATCACTCATGTGTTTGTGGTGATGCTGATATATAAAAAAAAAAAAACCTACTGTGCTGACAGTCCTATAGAAAGCATAACACATACAGTTACTTACAATACATGATACTTGATAATAAAGGACTATGTTACTGGTTTGAGTATGTATTATATTATATTTTTATCATTATTTTACAGTGTATTCCTTCTACTTATTAAAAAAAAAGTTAACTGTAAAACAGTCCCAGACAGATCTTTCAAGTGGTGTTATAGAAGAAGGTATAGTTATTACAGGAGATGACAGCTCTATGTGTGTTATTGCCCAGAAGAACTTCCATTGCAAGATAGTGACATTGATGATCCCGCCATGTGTAGGCCTAGGCTCATGTGTGTTTTTGTATCTTAACTTTTAATAAGAAAGTTTAAAAAGTTATAACAAAATTAATAGGACAAAGCTTATAGAATAAATATATAAAGAAAGAAAATATTTTGTACAGCTGTACAATGTGGTTGTGTATTAAGCTGTGTTATTACAAAAGGGTAAAAGAGTTTTATAAAAATACAGAAGATTGTAAAGCAAAAAAAACAGTAAGCTAAGGTAAATTTATTATCAAAGAAATAAACTCTTTAAAGTAAATTCAGTGTAGTCTAAGTGTACAGTGTTTGTGAAGTCTTGGTACCTTATATAGATGTGCCATTTTCTATCTTTTATACCATATTTTTACTGTACATTTTCTATGTTTAGGTATGTTCAGATTCACAAATACCATAGTGTTGCAATTGCCTGCAATTTTCAGTACAGTGACACGTGGTACAGGTTTGTAGCTTAAAAGCAATATGCTGTATCATACAGTCTAGGTGTGTTGTAGGCCATTTCATCTAAATTTGTGTAAGTAAACTCTATAACCCTAGCACAATGATAAAATTGCCAAATTATACATTTCTTAGAATGTATCCCCATCGATAAATGATGCGTGACTGTATATTAAATATATAACATATGGGCTTGTGCTAGCAATTTTGTTTTCAGCTTAAGTGTTATTTCATTCAGTCCTTTATTCATTGAGTCATTCAATGAGCACTTACTATGTGTCCACAATGTACAAGACACTGTACACTGTTTGAGGATACAAATACAAATAAGACATAGTTCTTGTCCTGATGCCTAAATCCAGTGGGAAAGTCGAACAAGCAAAACCATTATCAAACAACTTAATAGGCGCTATACAGAAACATGGACACTGCTATGCAGATTTAGTATCTCATATATATATATATATATGTATGTATAATTTTTTTTGAGATGGAGCCTCACTGTGTCACTCAGGCTGGAGTACAGTGGGCCAATCTTGGCTCATTATAATCTCCGCCTCCAGGTTCAAGTAATTCTCCAGTAATTCTCCAGCCTCAGCCTCCTGAGTAGCTGGTATTACAGGTGCTTGCCACCATTCCCAGATAGTTTTGTATTTTTAGTAGAGATGGAGTTTCACCATGTTGGCCAGGCTGGTCTTGAACTCCTGACCTCAGGTGATCTGCCCACTGGTCTCCCAAAGTGCTGGTATAACAGGTGTGAGCCACTGCGCCCTGCCTAGTATCCCTTATCTAAAATTCTTGGGAACACAAGTGTTTTGAATTTCAGATTATTTTGGATTTTGGAAGATTTTCAAATACATAATGAGATATCTTGGGGAGGAGTCCCAAGTCTAAACATGGAATTATGTTTCATATTCACCTAACACACATAGCCTTAAGGTAATTTTCTACAGTATTTTAAATAATTTTGAGCATGAAACGAAGTTTTCGTACGCTGAGCCATCAGAAAGCAAAGATGTTACTATCTGCTCCCCATGTGGTACCATGTTGGTATTCAAAGTTTCAGCCAAAGGAACATTTTGTATTAGCTCCAAAGTTAGCAGAGAAGGAGGTCATCTAATTCTTACTGAGCAGTGACATCCCAGCAAAGGTGCTATTTCTGAACAATACGAATGCATTACCTAAATGAAGATGGGAAGGTAAGCAAGGGAAACACATGTCTAAAGAAGTGAAATAATAAAAAGTACTATATAACTGTACATGGAGGTCACTATAGCTTCAGTGTGGGCTGATGACAGAAAATGGTTGAATACCAGACAAGACATGAAGCTAAACCCAAGATTCAAAACTTTATTATGAAAGGCCAGCCTCAATGGTTATAAATCATGCTGACAGTGTGTACCCCTGACGTGATGTGATGAAAATGGTCTTTCTCTCAGTAACCTATAAACCCAGGCTTATTATCAGAAAAACAGACAAATCCTACTGAGGAATATACTACAAAATACCTGACTGGTATTCAAAACTGTAAAGGTCATCAAAAACAAGGCAAATCTGAGAAACTGCCACAGACAAGAGGAGCCTAGAAACATAACAACTAAATGAAATGTGGCATTCTGGATGCGATCACAGAACAGGAAAAGGATATTAGGTAAAAACTATGGAATTCTGAATAAAGTATAAACTTTAGTTAATTCTAAAATACAGAGGTTGGGCTGGGCACAGTGGCTCATGGCTGTAACCCCGGGATCTTGGAAAGTCAAGGCAGGCGGATAGCTTGAGCTCAGGAGTTCCAGACCAGTCTAGGCAACATGGTGAAACCCTGTCTCTAGAAAACATACAAAAATTAGCAGGCATGGTGGTGCACACACGTAGTCCCAGCTATTCAGGAAACTGGTGTGGGAGGATTACTAAAGTCAGGAAGGCAGAGGTTGCAGTGAGCCATGATTGCACCACTGCACTCCATCCTGGGTGATACAGCAAGACTCTTTATCCAAAAAAAAAAATTAATTAATTAATATAAATAAGGTACAAATATTGACTAATTAATTAAAAGAAATTTACCATACTAATTTAAGATGGCAATAATAGAGAAAACTATGTAAAGGGTGTATGAGAATTCTCTGTACTTCTCAATTTTTCTGAAAATCTATAACTCTCCTAAAAATTAAAGTCTATAAAAATTGAGTAGAGTGTGACCAAGGTAGTATTTTGGTAGAGAGTAGTGTGAGTTTAGAGAATATTATTTCTGATTAATTTTTATGCAGAGTTCATATTATAATGTTAGCTGAAATCATACAAACAATACTAAATATTGTAGATCAGCTTGAAACTTCTCATAATACATCAAATTACATTTAGTCTTCTTGATGAGGTCACCAGTCATTCCATATGCACATGTCACTGTCCATGGGCTTCAAAGGGGACAATGTGTGCCATCTTTTTAAATCATCTTCATTCAAAGCTTAACATCTCCTTATTTTATCTCTGAAAAGTACATTACAAAGTGAGAGAGAGAAATGCAGAGATGCTTATCTACTATCCTGAACCTACGATGAAGAATTTCTCATCCTCCATTTTCCAATAAAGTATTTCCTCTACAATGTCTCTGAGATGGTTTGGCTCTGTGTCCCCTCCCAAATCTCATCTTGCATTGTATACTCATAATTTCCATGTGTTGTGGGAGAGACATGGTAGGAGATAATTTGAATCACAGGGACAGTTTCCTCCATACTGTTCTCGTGGTAATGAATAATTCTCACAAGATCTGATGGTTTTATCAGGGGTTTCCGCTTTTGCATCTTCCTCATTTTCTCTTCCTGCCACCATGTAAGAAGTGCCTTTTGCCTCCTGCCGTGATTCTGAAGCCTCCCCAACCATGTGGAACTGTAAGTCCAACTAAACCTCTTTATCTTCCCAGGCTCGGGTATGTCTTTATCAGCAGAATGAAAACGGACTAACACAGTCTCCCTCTAGTATACCTGAAACTCTCCCAGAAACACAACTTTCTTCATTTCTCTAAGTTTATCCTCATTACTATCTTTCACTCAAGAGCAGATGAGATTAACTCTTGCCATGAGTTGGGATTTCAAGTCCCAATCTGGAAACAAGTTTAAATGGATGGTCCAAAAGAGTTGCATCCTTGGTAACTCTGAAAAGAGTTCAAAATTCTAAGTCACCACATCAACTGGTTGGTGTTAATGACTAGGCAAATAAATGGAAGTAGGCTTGTCTTTAATATCTTTTCTTTCTTTTTTTAACTTCTATTTTAGGTTCAGGGGTACATGTGCATGTTTTTTATATAGGTGAACTTATGTCATGGGGATTGTTGTACAGATTTTTTTTCATGACTCAGGTACTAAGCCTAGTATCCATTAGTTATGTTTCCTGATCCTCTCCCTTCTTCCACCCTTCACCCTCCTATAGACCCCAGTGTGAATTGTTCCTCTATATTTGTCCACCTGTTCTCATCATTTAGCTCCTACTTATAAGTGAGAACAAGCAGGATTTGGTTTTCTGTTCCTGCTTAGTTTACTAACGATTATGACCTGACCTTCAGCTCCATTCATGTTCCTGGAAAGGACATGATCACATTCTTCTTTATGGCTGCATAGTATTCCATGGTGTATATGTACATTTTCTTTATCTAGTCTACCACTGATGGGCATTCAGGTTGATTCCATATCTTTGCTATTGTAAAAGTTCTGCAATAAACATACATGGGTCTTTACGATAGAACAATTTATATTTGGGTATACACCCAGTAATGAGATTGCTGGGTCAAATGGTAGTTCTACTTTTAGCTCTCTTAGGAGTTACCACACTGCTTTCCACAATAGTTAAACTAAGTTAGATTCCCACCAAAAGTGCGTAAGCATTCCATTTTCTCTTCAACCTTGACAGTATCTGTTTTGTTTTGTTTTGTTTTGTTTCACTTTTTAAGTAGCCACTCTGACTGATATGAGATGGTATCTGGTTGTGGTTTTGATTTACATTTCTCTAATAATTAGTGATATTTAGCTTTTTTTCATATGCTTGTTGGCTGATGTATGTCTTCTCTTGAAAAGTGTCTGTTCATGTCCTTTGCCCTCTTTTTAATGCAGTTGTTTGTTTTATTCTAGTAAATTTAAGTTCATTATAGATGCTGTATACTAGATCTTTGTCAGATGCATAGTACACAAATATTTTCTCCCATTCTATATGTTGTCTGTTTACTTTGTTGATGATTTCTTTTGTTGTGCAGAAGTTATTTGATTAAATTCCATTTGTCAGATTTTACTTTTGTTGCGATTGCTTTTGGTGTCTTTGTCATGAAATTTTTGCCAGTTCCTATATCCAGAATAGTATTGCTTAGGTTGTCTTCCAGAGTTTTTACAGTTTTGGGTTTTTACAGTTTTGGGTTTTACATTTAAGTATTTATTCCATCTTCAGTTGATTTGTGTATATGGTATCTTTTCAAGATCTTCAACTTGATTTTTCCTAATTGGCCTGCTCTCTACTGGTCATCTAGAGTCAACATGCCCAGGGATGCTTGTGTACAATGGCACACCATCTAAGTCTACCCTCAAGAATCTATCAGCATTTTGCTCCTTTCCCAAACACACATCCCCACTGGAGAAGCTGAAGGTCTGTTTGTGGGAGACCTTGTCAACTTTACCTGGAGCTTAGCAAAATACAGGGAATCAACTCCAAAACCTTCAAAACCATGCAAATACATAGAAATTAAATAGCCTGCTCTTGAATGAGCATTGGGTCAAAAATAAAATCAAGATGAAAATTTAAAAATTCTTCAAACTGAATGACACAACCTATCAAAACCTCTGGGATACAGCTAGGGTAGTGCTAAGAGGAAAAGTTCATAGCCCTAACATCTACATCAAAAAGTCTGAAACAGCACAAACAGACAATCTAAGGTCATGCCTCAAGGAACTGGTGAAACAAGAACAAACCAAACCCAATCCCAGAAGAAGAAAGAAAATAACCAAGATCACAGCAGAATTAAATGAAATTGAAATTTTAAAAAGTACAAAAGATAAATAAAACAAAAAGATGGTTCTTTGAAAAGATAAATAAGATTGATAGAAAATTATCAAAATTAACCAAGAAAAGAAAAAATCCAAATAACCTCACTGAGAAATGAAATAGAAGATATTACAACTGACACAACTGAAATACAAAAGACCATTCAAGACTACTATGAACATCTTTGTGCACATTAACTAGAAAACCTAAAAGAGATGGATAAATTCCTGAAAAAAAACTACCCTCCTAGCTTAAATGGGAAGAATTAGATACCGTGAACAGACCAATAAGAAGCAGTGAGATTGAAATAGTAATTTAAAAATTACCAACAAAAAAACTGTCCATGACCAGACTGATTCACAGCATAATTCTACCAGATGTTCAAAAAAGAATTGGTACTAATCTTTTTGACACTATCCCACAAGACAGAGACAGAAGGAACCTTCCCTAATTCATGCTATGAATCCAGCACCACCCTAATACCAAAAGCAGGAAAGGACACAACCAAAGAAGAAAACTACGGACCAATAACCTTGACGAACATAGATGCTAAAATCCTTAATAAAATACTAGCTAACTGAATGCAACAATATATCAAAAAGATACTTCATCATGATCAAGTGTGTTTCATCCCAGGGATGCAGCAATGGTTTAACATATGCAAGCCAATAAATGTGATTCACCACATATGCAGAATTAAGAACAAAAATCACATGATCATCACAAAGGATGCAGAAAAATCATTCAACAAAATTCAGTATCCCTTTATGAATAAAACCCTCAGCAAAATCAGCATACAAAGGACATACCTTAATGTAATAAAAGCCATCTATGACAAACCCACATCCAACATAATACCGAATGGGAAAAAGTTGAAAGCATTTCCCCTGAGAATGGTAACATAACAAGGATGCCCATTCTCACCACTCCTCTTCAACATTGTACTGAAAGTCCTACCCAGAGCAATCAGACAAGAGAAAGAGATAAAGGACATCCAAATCAGTAAAAAGGAAGTCAAACTGTCCCTCCTTGCTGACAATATGATTGTTTACCTTGAAAACTCTAAGGTCTCCTCCAGAAAGCTTCTAGAACTGATAAAAGAATTCAGCAAAGTTTCAGGACACAAGATTAATGTACACAAATCAGTAGCTCTTCTATACACCAACAGTGACCAAGCAGAGAATGAAATCAAGAACTTAACCCATCTCACAGCAGCTGCAAAAAAATAAAATAAAATACTTAGGAATGTACCTAACAAAGGAGTCGAAAGACCTCTACAGGGAAAACTACAAAACACTGCTAAAAGAAATCGTAAATGACACAAACAAATGGAAACATATTCATGCTCACAGATGGGTAGAATCAATATTGTGAAAATGATCATACTGCCGAAAGCAATCTACCAATTCAAGGCAATTCCCATCAAAATACCATCATAATTCAGCACAAAGTTAGAAAAAACAATTCTAAAATTCATATGGAACCAAAAAAGAGCCCACATAGCCAAAGCAACACTAAGCAAAAAAAAAACAAAGCTGGAAGCATCACACTACCTGTTTTCAAACTATGCTATAAGGCCATAGTTACCAAAAAAGCATGGTAATGGTAGAAAAATAGGCACATAGACCAATGCAACAGAATAGAGAATCCAGAAATAAACCCAAATACTTACAGCCAACTGATCTTTGACAAAGCAAACAAAAACATAAAGTGGGGAAAGGACACCCTTTTCAACAAATGGTGCTGGGATAACTGGCTAGCCACATATAGGAGAATGAAACGGGATCCTCATTTCTCACCTTATACAAAAATCAACTCAATGGATTAAGGACTTAAACCTAGGACCTGAAACTATAAAAATTCTAGGAGATAAAATCAGAAAAAAAAAAAGCCTTCTAGACATTGGTTTAGGCAAGGAGTTCATGGCCAAAAGCCCAAAAGCAATTGAAATAAAAACAATCATAAATAGCTGGGACCTAATTGAACTAAAGAGTTTTGCACAGCAAAAGTAACAGTCAGCAGAGTAACACACAACCCACAGAATGAGAGAAAACCTTTGCAATCTATACATCTGGCAAAGTACTAATATCCAAAATGTACAACTAATTCAAACAAATCAGTAACAAAAAACAAAAAATTCAATCCCGTCAAAAAGTGGGCTAAGGACATGAATAGACAGTTCTCAAAAGAAGATATCCAAATGGCCAACAAACACAAGAAAAAATGCTCAACATCAATAATCGGGGAAAAGCAAATCAAAACCACAATGCAATACCACCTTACTCCTGTAAGAATGGCCATAATCAAAGACTCAAAAGACAGTAGATGTTGGCATGGATCCAGTGATCAGGGAACACTTCTACACTGCTGGTAAGAATGTAAACTACTACAGCCGCTATGAAAAACAGTGTGGAAATTCCTTAAAGAACTAAAAGTAGAACTACCATTTGATCCAGCAATTCTACTACTGGGTATCTACCCAGAGGAAACGAAGTCATTATTCAGAAAAGATACTTGCACACACGTTTATGGCAACAAAATTCACAATTGCAAAAATGTGGAACCAACCCAAATGCCCATCAGTCAACGAGTGAATTAAGTCATACACACACACACACACACACACACACACACACACACAATGGATTACCTCTCAGCCATGAAAATGGATGAATTAACATTTGCAAACACCAGGATAAGATTAGAGACTTTTATTCTAAGTGAAGTAACACAGAAACGGAAGACAAAACATCGTATGTTCTCACTGATATGTGGGAGCTAAGCTATGAAGATGCAAAGGCATAAGAATGATACAATGGATTTGGGGACTTGGGGGTAAGAGTGGGAGGGGGCAAGGAATAAAAGACAACAATTATCGTATAGTGTATACTGCTCAGGTGATGGGTGCACCAGGTTCTCACAAATCTCCACTAAAGAACTTATTCATGTAACCAAAACCATCTATACCCCCAAAACTTATGGAAAAATAAACTTTAAAGAAAAATAAATAAATCATAAGGATTTGGAAAAGAAAAGAAATCAGCATTGCATTACTGACTGCCTCACAAAGACTATTCTAGGTAAAAGAATGCACAATTAAAATGTATTTAATCTGGTTTTAAATGCAACTTTCTTAAAGTTGGTTTTAATATCGTAAGGGTTTTTCAAATGATGGGTTGATCCTCTTTAGTAATTGTTTATTAAAACAATTTAGTAGATTGTCACCAGCATTTTTTTTATTGTACTTTTAGTTCTGGGGTACATGGACAGATCTTGCAGGATTGTTGCATAGGTACACACATGCCATGGTGGTTTGCTGCCTCCATCCCCTCGCCACCTACATCTGGCATTTCTCCCCATGTTATCCCTCCCCAAACTCCCCACTCCCTGCTGTCACTCCCCTAGCCACCCACCCCCCAACAGACCCCAGTGTGTGATGTTCCCTTCCCTGTGCCCATGTGTTCTAATTGTTCAACACCCACCTATGAGTGAGAACATGTGGTGTTTGGTTTTCTGTTCTTGTGTCAATATGCTGAGAATGATGGTTTCCAGATTCATCCATATCTCTACAAAGGACATGAAGTCATCCATTTTTACAGCTGCATAGTATTCCATGGTGTATATGTGCCCACATTTTCTTTATCCAATCTAGCATTGATGGGCATCTGGGTTGGTTCCACGTCTTTGCTATTGTAAACAATGTCACAATGAACATATGTGTGCCTGTCTTTATAATAGAACAATTTATAATCCTTTGGGTATATATCCAGTAATGGGATTGCTGGGTCAAATGACATTTCTATTTCTAGAAATTCCAGGTCCTTGAGGAATCACCACACTGTCTTCTACAATAATTGAACTAATTTACACTCCCACCAACAGTGTAAAAGTGTTCCTATTTCTCCACATCCTCTCCAGCATCTGTTGTCTCCTGATTTTTTAAAGATCGCCATTCTAACTGGCATGAGATGGTATCTCAATGTGGTTTTGATTTGCATTTCTCTAATGACCAGTAATGTTGTTCATTTTTCATGTTTGTTGGCTTCATAAATGAATTCTTCTGAAAAGGATCCGTTCATATCCTTTGCCTACTTTTGAATGGGTTTGTTTGTATTTTCTTGTAAATCTGCTTTAGTTATTTATAGATTCTGGGTACTAGCTCTTTGTCAGATGCGTAGATTGCAAAAATTTTTTCCCATTCTGTTGGTTGCTGGTTCAATCTAATGATTGTTTCTTTTGCTGTGCAGAAACTCTTAAGTTTAATTAGATCCCATTTGTCTATTTTGGCTTTTGTTGCCATTGCTTTTGGTGTTTTAGTCATGAAGTCTTTGCCTATGCCTATGTGCTGAATGGTATTGTCTAGGTTTTCTTCTAGGATTTTTGTGGTGTTAGGTCTTGTGTTTAAATCTTTAATCCATCTGGAGTTAATTTTAGTGTAAGGTTTAAGGAAGGGGTTTGGTTTCAGCTTTCTGCAGATGGCTAGCCAGTTTTCCCAACACCATTTATTAAACAGGGAATCTTTTCCCAGTTGCTTGTTTTTGTCAGGTTTGTCAAAGAACAGATGGTTGTAGATGTGTGGTGTTGCTTCTGAGGCCTCTGTTCTGTTCCATTGGTCTGTGTCTCTGTTTTTGTACCAGCACCATGCTGTTTTGATTACTGTAGCCTTGTAGTATAGTTTGAAGTCAGGTAGCGTGATGCCTCCAGCTTTGTTCTTTTTGCTTAGGATTGTCTTGGCTATGTGGGCTCTCTTTCAGTTCCATATGAAGTTTAAAGTGGTTTTTTCCAGTTCTATGAAGAAGGTCAATGGTAGCTTGATGGAGATAGCACTGAATCTATAAATTACTTTGAGGAGTATAGCCATTTTAACAATATTGATTCTTCCTAACCAGGAGCATGAAATGTTTTTCCATCTGTTTGTGTCCTCTTTTATTTCATTGAGCAGTGGTTTGTAGTTCTCCTTGAAGACGTCCTTCGCATCCTTTGTTAGTTGTATTCCTAGGTATTTTATTCATTTTGTAGCAATTGTGAATGGGATTTCCCTCATGATTTGGTTCTCTGTTTGTCTGTTATTGCTGTATAGGAATGCTTGTGATTTCTGCACATTGATTTTGTATCCTGAGACTTTGCTGAAGTTGCTTATCAGCTTAAGGAGATTTTGGGCTGAGATGATGCAGTCTTCTAAATATGCAATCATGTTGTCTGCAAATAGAGACAATTTGACTTCCTCCGTTCCTAATTGAATACCCTTTATTTCTTTTCCTTGCTTAATTGCTCTGGTCAGAACTTCCAGTACTATGTTGAATAGGAGTGGTGAGAGTGGGCACCCTTGTTTTGTGCCAGTTTTCAAAGGGAATACTTCCAGTTTTTGCCCATTCAGTATGATATTTGCTGTGGGTTTGTCATAAATCACTTTTATTATTGTGAGATATGTTCTATTGATACCTAGTTTATTGAGAGTTTTTAGCATAAAGGGCTGTTGAATTTTGTGGAAGGTCCTTCTCTGCATCTATTGAGATAATCATGTGGTTTTTGTCTTTGGTTCTGTTTATGTGATGGATTATGTTTATAGATTTGTGTATGTTAAACCAGCCTTGCATATCAGGGATGAAGTCAACTTGATCGTGATGGATAAGCTTTTTGATGTGCTGTTGGATTTGATTTGCCAGTATTTTATTGAGGATTTTCGTATCAATGTTCATCATGGATATTGGCCTGACATTTTCTTCTTCAGTTGTGTCTCTGCCAGGTTTTAGTATCAGGATGATGTTGGTCTCATAAAATGAGTTAGGGAGTATTTACTCTTTTTGTATCATTTGGAATAGTTTCAGAAGGAATGGTACCAGCTCCTCTTTGTACCTCTGGTAGAATTTGGCTGTGAACCCATCTGGTCTCAGACTTTTTTTGGCTGGCAGGCCAGTAATTGCTGCCTCAACTTCAGACCTTGTTATTGGTATATTCATGAATTCAACTTCTTCCTGGTTTAGGCTTTGGAGGGTGTAAGTGTCCAGGAATTTATCCATTTCTTCTAGATTTACTGGTTTATGTGCATAGAGGTGTTTATAGTAATCTCTGATGTTAGTTTGTATTTCTGTGGAATCAGTGGTGATATCTCCTTTATCATTTTTTATTACATCTCTTCAATTCTTCTTTCTTTTCTTATTACTCTGGCTAGCTGTCTATCTATTTTGTTGATCTTTTCAAAAACCCAGCTCATGGATTTGTTGATTTTTGAAGGGTTTTTTGTGTCTCTATCTCCTTCAGTTCTGCTCTGATTTTAGTTATTTCTCGTCTTCTGCTACCTTTTGAATTTGTTTGATCTTGCTCCTCTACTTCTTTTAATCATGATGTTAGGGTGTTGATTTTATATCTTTCCTCTCTTCTCTGTTGGACATTTAGTGCTATAAATTTCCCTCTAGACACTGCTTTAAATATGTCCCAGAGATTCTGGTACATTGTGTCTTCATTCTCATTGGTTTTGAAGAACATCTTTATTTCTGCCTTCATTTCATTGTTTATCCAGCAGTCATTCAGAAGCAAGTTGTTCAGTTTCCACGTAGTTGTGCGGTTTTGAACGAGTTTCTTAATCCTGAGTTCTAATTTGATTGCATTATGGTCTGAGAGACTGTTAGGATTTCTGTTCTTTTGTATTTGCTGATGAGTGATTTACTTCTAATTATGTGGTCAATTTTAGAGTAAGTGTGATGTGGTGCTGAGAAGAATGTATATTCTGTGGATGTGGGGTGGAGAGTTCTGTAGATATTTACTAGGTCTGCTTGTGACCAGCATTTTTTTTTAATGGCATAGGATAGGAAATGGAAGAGAAAAGAAAAGAAGGGTGCAATGTAAGTGCCAGCAAGGGCTACTAAATTTGAAAACTTAAAAAAAAAATCTATCAGCATTTTAACAGAGACACGAATGTCAAAATGGGTGAGGGCATTGCCTAATGCTGGGTATTTCAAGAACCAAGCTAGTCCATGGGAAGGGGACAAATATTTTTGGTTGAATGAGTACCTTTCGATGTTCTTCAAAGCCTACCATAGAGAGTATGGCTGAAAGAATGCTTAATATAAACAGGAATAAAACAAAATGAAGAAATTTTTGTAGCATTTGGTGGTAAGATAAATAAAACCAAGTAAAGAACTTGAGTAAATATACTAAAGGGTATGGAGAAAAACGCTCTTTATACGAGTAGAAAGCTAAGACCTTGTAAAGCAGCATGACATATTTCATGTATCCCTAATCTGTAGTTCCAAAGGCAAACACAAGTATCATAATGTCAAAAATGCATGAAAGATAATGTACACATCCTAAAACCCATTTCATATGATTGAGCTTGGACTTAAAATGAATATTTGTGTTGGGCACATAGGATATGTCCATTAAATGTAATCTATTATTTTTAAGTGTCTAATAATTTCATCCATTCAATTATTTTCATAGTGAATATATTTGAAAGAATACTAATTTTAAAAGAGTGGGTAGGATATTACTTTTCTCCCAAACAAAATGACTAAACTTATAACTAAAACTAAAAGACAAGGGCAAAAATTTTCAAAAAATAAGTTTTTATTTTTATAACAGGATTTGTATCTAGTTAATGTTAAAAGTGTATTTTAATAGGAAATGAGTTTTATTTGCAAATGACATATATTCACACTATAATATGTATTATGCTATTCAAGTAAACAGTATGCAAACTTTTTCACTCACAACATATTGAGGGGCTGTGTTAAGGAAAACCGAGTCCACAAGGGGCGTGTTTTCAAAAGAAAGAACTTTCCAGCACCATGCCTCCATCCACATCCCCATCCGGGACGGGAAAGTTCTTTGACATTCCCTCGGGTGGGCTAGGTAGAAATTCCAGGTGTGCTTTGTTCAAAAAGCCCCTATAAAGCTCTGGGAGGAAGGGCCTCTGTTGTGGACCTAGCAGCCAATCCAGTATCAAAGTCAAAGATTAATCACGCCAGAGGAAGTTTAAAAGAACTCCTCTCATTGGACAAGACCATGAATGGGGCGGGAATAACTCTCAGGGTTAAAATCCCCCTGCCCCTTACCTGTGACTATTCCTTTCTTGGATTCCCTACCACCTCAGTGTGGGAGCTCTCTCTCTCCTTCTCTCTTTCTCTCTCTCTCTCTCTCTCTCTCTCTCTCTGCCTAGTAAATCACTCTCTGCTAAACTCTTTGTGTCCGTGATATTTATTCGAACCATAAGCTCACCTCTGGGACCCCTTCCCCATTCCTGGGGTAAGAGAGGTCAAGGACCTGGGCACATAGGGGAAAACATCAGATTGGGAAACTGAAAGCATCTTCGGGAGGCCTCTGCCTCCTCCCCCGTCCCCACAATATGATAAATAAAGACATATTAGAAGCACATAGTATCTGTAGATACGATGCAACTTCTTAACTTGGAATACTTGGCTTTTCTTTGTGCTACATATCATAACAGAAAGAAAAAATGCAGAATACCAAACGGACTTGTGATTTTGTAAAGAAATTTTGACCTTTTTTGTTCTTACTTTTGTCTTGCAAATATTACCTTACATAAAAACTGTATAAAACTAATGCAACTCCAGATGGAGACTTTAATCTCCAGTTACTTCCATAAGAGAAGGATAATCAGAGAGTATAATTTCCCCTTATCATACAGCTCATCTCCTGTGTTGACAGAATAAATACTCATGTTATTTTTTCTGAGATAAATGTGATCCTAACCTGATATTGACACTATTTTTTCAGCTGTGTAACAACACTGTAAAACCAGGTACTTTTGCCGGGCGTGGTGGCTCACGCCTGTAATCCCAGCACTTTGGGAGGCCGAGGCTGGCGGATCACGAGGTCAAGAGATCAAGACCATCCTGACCAACATGGTGAAACCCAGTCTCTACTAAAATACAAAAATTAGCTGGGTGCGGTGGCGCATGCCTGTAGTCCCAGCTACTCGGGAGGCTGAGGCAGGAGAATTGCTTGAACCCAGGAGAAAGAGGCTGCAGTGAGCCGAGATTGCGCCACTGCACTCCAGCCTGGCACCCAACAACAGAGCAAGACTCTGTCTCAAAAAAAAAAAAAAAAAAAAAAAAAAGGTACTTTTTCCGCTACATTTTACTAACTCATGAAACTTTTGCATTGATAGCTGCAAGCTTCCAGACATTTAAAAGTCCTTTTTTTGTTCACTGAAAGAAGAGACAATCACATAGATGAGTACTTTTTAAAACTGAATTATAGACTACCATTTGACTTTTTTATACATTCAAAACTGCTTTCATTTTTATAGCGTTCTCAGAAAAACTTTTGAACAGTCTTGAAAGAAATACCAGTTTTGACTTTCACAATGTTTTTCCTTCTTATGTCTGTGTTCAATAAGTGTACTTTTTAGTAGAACATTCGAATCCAAATCTTTGGCATCCTTCTAGCACCTGCTACCTGTAGAATTCTGCAGCAAAACTCTGAATTTATAGCCTTCATTTAGCCATCATGGCATTCAAAACCCTGGCTTTAAATATCTGCCACATAGATATGAGTAACAAAAAAAGACAGAGTATGGCTATTGTGCCTTCAAAGAAAAGCAGTAGCCCTTTCTGCTTGCTCTACTTCATATTCTTTAATTCATTTCATTTCTTTTTAACTGCCCAGAACAATTTCGCCAGTCATTAGCCTGGAATGAAACCTCACAGAGGACTATTCAGACTATTGTTGTCAAGATGGGTCCCAACACTCCCTCCCTCTTCCTTTCACATGTTTTGTGACAAATAAGTTACTTTGTAGCTATAGATTCTTTTTAAAGGAGAAAACTTGTGAAGCAAAAGATAATCACATTTCTGATCCACTTTCAACAACTTCAAAATAACATCCACTGAGAAGAATTTTGTGTCACATTTTGAGACCCTTTATGCAAGAAAGAATTAACGGGTGAATCTCTTCAGTAAATTCTAAAACTAGGTAATTCCCAGGCTAAATCTGAAATAAAAACATCCTAAGCCACTAATAACCAGTGTCATGAAAATAAGCTGGATCAAGAACTTTAAAAATATAAACTCCTACATTCCAAATGTGGTAACGGTAGAGAATGAGTATTTTATTAATTTGAATTAAAACAAAATTGCAACAAAATTATGTAGTGAAACATGAATCTGGAATGATATATCTAAGTTCACTTAACTCCTCAACGCAAGTGATCAGCATATTTGGAAATACAAATTAGCTCTCATTTTAGAGTGTTCATGAGTTTTTAATTGAGTACATGCAAAATACTTTTAATAAAACATATTAATGCCAAGGCTCACAAAGAAATGAAAAGCAAGTTATCTCTGTCGTTTCGAAAAAGAAACATTTCCATTTCCTGTCAGTATTGCCAGCTCTAAAGAAGCATTTAGAAGCTCACTGAAGACTACTGCTAAAATTAGGAATGGACTCTTTAAGTATTATGGCGGAAAAAATGGAGCAGGGGTTGCATTAGAAACAACAAAACAGCTCTGTTGAGGAAACACATCATTTGTGATGCCAGTAATAGGGAAACGCTATAGGCTTTCTTGATGATCACGCATTTTCCTATTCTTAAGCTGTGTAAAATGGCTGCATATTAAGTAATCATTTCAGGAATAGGATTAAAAGAATGATGAACTAGTTTTAAAAATCCTGTTCTCAGCATTTGATACAATTCCTTCCTCTTTATAAACGTTTTTGGAATCATATATACAAATTTTACCTCCCAATAAAATATAAGAACAATCCTAATTTCCAAAAAAAAACTATCATGTGCCACCTCACTAATTTATTGGCAGCCATTCCAAATAAAAGAATAAAGATGGCTATTCATCTTATTCTGAAATTTTTAAGCAATTTGGGTTATCTACTGATGTTGTTACAATTCAATGTGAAAGGTGTGGGCTTGTGATTAATAAGTGACAATATGCACATGCATCAGTGTTAACTATCAGATAATGTGGAACATGCTTTTTGGCTGAGAGATAGTGGAGACACAACACTGGCACAAGAATCAAATAAATTCCCATGATACTCGTAAATATATTTGTTTTTTAAAACATATGACCAAAGCTTCACAAAACCACATGTTCTTAAATAACATCTTCAGGTTGCACTAATTTCTACATAAATATGCATACCTCCTCCCATTTTAAATTTCCAAGTGAAAAAAAAAACTGACACGAATAAACTTAGAAACTCACATTATTTTTTAATGACAGCTTTCCTTTCTGCCAGAAAGGGCAAAGACCAGATCAATAGCCCCAGAGACAAAACAGAAATGACATTCGAAAAATGGAGAAGAGACTGATGTAGAAATTTATGAAACTAGAATTTCAAAGAGAACCCTCTTTGATAAATCAGGAATCACCTTTCCATGTCACTAAGACATAAAAGCTATACACCAAGACTCTACTTCTCAAGAGATGGTCAGCACCTAAAAAGGAGATTATCAGTAGAACATTCAATGCTTTAGGATGGGTACACAACAGACAATAACCACAACCCCAACAACAGTCAAATGAACAGCAAACGGCTGTTTCTCCTTAAAGCTCAGATCTATCTCTGTTCCTTTGTCAGGGAGACAAACTGCGATGTCCCTTTTGGTTTGGACCTTTCCTTGAAAACGGAAGTTGTCAGGATGATCTATGAGCTAATGATAAGCTCCTCATCATAAAGACATCTCCCAGATCTATTTTCTGGTATAAGAAAGAGGGTTTTGTTTAATATCGCACCAAATGAATTACGAAGAGGAAAAAGGATGTTCATTATATACATACAAAACGCTGTATGTTTACTTACATAATATACATAATTATGTGAGATTACTCATATGCATAAAAATTCAGAGTATCCCTATGTTCAAGGAGCGGAATATATTACTGGAACATCATGTAAATGTAGGAGATTGAACAAAAAGGGCATAATGCTAAAATTTAAAGTCACCAAGAAAACCCACAATCTGTATGTATAAAAGAAAATTTACCTTTTTGACGTTTGATATCAAAGGAAGCAGTATCTTTAGTAAAGACATTATATTACATATGAAACATACAAAGCTTGTAATGTGACTATACTTCAATTTCTTATAATGGACAGGATAAGTAGCAGTAACACAGAGGCCTGTAATTGAATAGCAGTTAGGTATTAGTGAGCTCTTACTGTTTACAAACCAGTGAATTACTAACTCATCCATGATTTACATTACAGTCATTTAATAGCATGCATATTTGGAAATGCCCTTCACTTTGTAAGCAGAAGCTGTACGTATTTGGTTTTTTGGTTTTGAGGCAAGTTTACATTGCATCATAACCCAATGTTTGTACCTTCTTCCCCAGATATTAAACTTTTTTCCCTGCTTTCACACATACTACTTTTTATTTTACATTTTAAAGTATTTTCTTCTTCTGTTTGTCATTTTCAACATTGGCCCTTACTAACTGGACTCCCTTTATACAAGGCTGATGTAATTTCCCTTCTTTCTTTCAAGCCACTTTCTCACACTTTTCTCCTCCTTCCCAAGCTCTCCTGATTGGTGGCTACTTTCCTTGATTCAGCTCTCTCAGTTAAGTTGCCTACTCTATGTCCCATTTCCTAGTGCTGCATTTTCTTCATTAGGCTTCCTTTTAGTGTAAATTATGGAATTAAGTCTGCATTTTGAGGGTCCCTCAACCACCATTTTAGTGCCGGATACTCTTTCCCAGTACTAGTTCTAGACTTACTGCTGTCCCTGAATGCCTAAGTCCTCCCACCCAATAACTGACCCCATGCCTCAGAACTCTTAATATCTAGTCCCATTATATTTGTTTTGTACCCAATTCCCAAAGGAATCTACTTGCTACTACCTAATACCTAACTTGATCCCTGCCTTGTACTCTTGGCTCTTAGGTTATTTGCTCACGTGCTTCTTTTAAGCTAGATCTTGCCCATTCTGTACTTCTAAAATGGTGTCTTGAATACATGTGCAGATCCTTACTTTTATGCAGCTCAGGTCATCTTGTAGAACTGATCCATTACTCTAGCCTGTCAAAATCTAAAGCAATACTTTCCAGAGAAAACCCATCCTGCTAATATTTGAGTGGATTGATAGACTCCTCTTCACATATTTTAATTCGATTTAATGCATTTCTATTATTTTCATGTATAGGAATTGTATCTTAAATAAGAGTTTAGCTGGCATTATGGACTAAATTTTGTTCCCCAAAAATAATTAATATGTTGAAACCCTAACCCCCAATGTGACTATATTTGGAAACAGAGCCTTTAAAGAGGTAACTAAGGTTAAACAAAGTCATAAGAATGGTGGCTGTAATCCAAAATGATTGCTGTCCTTATTAAAAGGGAGAGACACAAGAGATCTCTCTCTTTCTCTCCCAGCATATACACACAGAGGAAAAGCCATGTGACTATACAGCAAGAAGGCAGCCATCTGCAAGCTAAGGAGAAAGGCCTTATTAAAAATTAAACTTGCCAATACCTTGACCTTGGACTTCCAGCCTCCAGAACTGTGAGAAAATTAATTTCTATTTGTTTATGACACCCAATCTGTGGTGTTTTGTTATGGCAGCCCTAGCAGACTAATGTGTCTCACGTTATGGATTTACTATTGCTACAGTTGACTATTTATGTTACTAAACATAAATATAAATATACTAACTGTTGGATGGCAGGGATCATAAATTCAATTTCTGAGAGATTTAATGTTATGCCCATCAAAATCCCAGTGGCATTTTTACAGAGATTAAAAAAAAATCCTAAAATTCATGTGGAACCACACAAGCCACCTGTTTAGCCAAAGCAATCTTGAGAAAAAAAAAAAAAAACAAGGCTGATGGCCTCACATTTCCTGATTTCAAAATATATTACAAAGCTATGGTAATTAAAACAGGATGGCACTGGCATAAAGACAGAGATATAGACAAAGCAGGATAGAGAGCTCAGAATTAAACCCATGTATATATGTTTAGCTGATCTTCAACAAGAGTTTTCAGAATACACAGTAGGGAAAAGATAGTCTCTTCAACAAATAATGTTGGGAAAACTGAATAACCACATGTAAAAGAATGAAGCTGTACTCTTATTTTACACCATATACAAAAATCAAATCAAAATGGATTAAAGACTTAAACAGAAGACTTAAAGCTGTAAAACTCCCAGAGAAAAATGTAAAGGAAAAGTTTCATGAAATTGGTCTTGGCAATGATCTCCTGAAAATAACACCAAAAGCACAGGCAACAAAAGCAAAAACAGACAAGCAGAACTACAGCAAACTAAAAAGCTTTGCCACAGCAAAAGAAAGAGTCAACAGAGTGAAAAGATAACCTATAGAAAGGGAGAAAATATAAAAAGGTGCTCAAAATCACTAATCATCAGGGAAATGCAAATCAAAACCACAATTAGATATCACGTCACACCTGTTAGGATGGCTATTAATTTGCATAAAAGATAACAAGCATTGGCAAGGATGTGAAGAAATTGAAATTCTTATACACTATGACAGATATGTAAAATGGTACAGTTACTGTTGAAAACAGTTATGATGGTCCCTCAAAAAATTAAAAACAGTACTACCACATGATTCAATAATCACTTCTGCATATATATTCAAAAAATTGAACTCAGCATCTTGAAAATATATCTGCACTCCCAGGTGCATAGCAATATTATTCACAACAGCCAAACCATGAAGACAACCCAAATATTCTTTGATGTCTAAATGGATAAAGAAAATGTGGTATACAGAAGGAAATTCTGCCATTTGTTACAACACAGATAAACCTGAAGGACATTATGCTAAGTAAAATAAGCCAATCATAGGGAAAATCCTGCATAATTTCACTTATGTGAGTTATCTAAAATAGAAAAGCTATAGAATCAGAGAGTAGAATGGTGGTTGCCAAGGTTTGAGGGAATTGGGAAATGGGGAATTATTCCAAAGCCATAAAGTTTCAGTTATGCATGATGAATATATTCTAGCAACCTGCTGTACCACATAATGCCTATAGTAAACATATAATGCATTATACACTTAAAAATGTAGACTGTAAATATCACATGAGGCAACCTTAACACATGTGCACACATGCATAACAAAGGGGCAGGAGAAAACTTTTTTTCTTTTTTTGCGAGACAGAGCCTCGCTTTGTCACCCACGCTGGAGTGCAATGGCGCAATCATAAATACAGACTTAATATTCTAAATGCATCAACTCACATTCTGAATTTGTATACAAATTTCATTAGAAAGCTAACATTTAGTAGTCATAGTACCATTTATTACTAAAATCACGTATTAAAAGGAAAGCCATAAAAATGGATCAGACATCTTCTGTCATTTGTATTTGGTGGACATTCAAACTATTTCCTAGGCTTTATCAGGGTGTCAAAGAAGACATGAGAGAAGATCAACCCTGTGTGTATTTCTTTAATTATTCTCCTATCACATTTCCTGTAATTATAACCCAGGGGTAAGGATTCAGGATTGGCAGAGCTGTGGAAGTATTCCCTTTAAGCATAAACATTGATTATTATTAATAAAATTGGATTTTAAGCTGTAAATTGTAGAATAGAAACAATATAAAAATCAATTGTCCTTATTAAAATCTCAACTTATGTAATGTGCAGATCTCAATGGGAAATCAGAAAAAGAAAAAAATAAAGTGGGGTTTGGGACAGTGGAAGCCCTTAAGAACTTCAAAGTTTCACAAACTGCAGTTTGTGATCCACAGAATTGTGCTTTATGGTTCTTTAAAATTCATGTAATTATATATAAGTTTTACCGACAACCATTACACTTTAATATACAGAATAATCAGAAACCATTATACCATACAGTAAATGTGATAGTGCTAATAACAGTTACCTAAAAGTCAATCAATACAGTAGAATTTCACTGATTGTCAGTAATGAGAAGACCTGCTTCTAATGAAAAATTTTAGATAAAAATGTTATCACTATTGAGGAGAATTTAATAGGTAATTGAATAGTTATTTTTGAGGAGACTATTTAAATAACAATCACTAAAGGTAACACAGAATAGTTATATAACATGGAAAATGTATATTAATAAACCTTTTAAATAAAATTATCACAGAAAACTTAAATCAAGTAACTTTTCAAATTTAAATAAGCTTGAGGTACAAAAAACTCATATATCCTTCTTGGTTTCTTTGCTTTACACACTATCGTAGCTGTAATATACAGTACGATGTTCAGGCCTATTCCTCATACTAACTGTGAGACCTTGGGCAATCACTAGCCTTCTCTTTTGCGTTTTGCTCATCTGTAAAATGAGGGAATTGGACTAAAGTAAATAGAATGGGTGACAAAGATAGAGCAAGTGCAAGGCAGGAGAGGAGACGTTGAAGCAACCCCACCTGCAAGCCCAACATGTAATTGAGCTGCTCTAATTGCAGGCCTTTTGTAACCATCAGACCCCATTCTGTGGATATGTAACCTCGAAGTTTTCATTACATAGCATTTGTTATCCTTATTCGCTCTCCTTACAATTTCTAATCTCTTTGTTTATTATGCTTGCTACATGATCCTACTGTCATCATCTACCTGATTTCTTTTATAATGTTATTAATGATAAAATGTTTGTTTCTTTTTTCTTAAGTACCAGTATTTCTATCTTATAAGTTATACACATACCAATTATCTCAATATTTCTATGTTTATAGTTTTAATTCTTTCTCTGTCCCTCTCAAATCCAGGCCCATATTTCACTGCCAGATTATTCACTTAAGCAACCATGTATGTATTTTATATGTGTATTGCTATGTTCCCTGGAATTCTAGTATACTACTCAAATAAATGAACCTTTCATTTCCTACTTATCACTGTCCGAAGTTATCATAGTAAATATTTAGATGCGATAAGTGACATTTTCCATAGTTTTATGAATAATAAATTTGCTCATTACTTCCTTAACAGGTCATTGTTTTATTTCATAAATAGATGTCCTGATTCATAATCATTTTCCTATTAGGTTAAGAATAGAAAGTAGAATGGAGCACAGTCATTTGCAAGTCAACCTATTTTTCTTCAAATAGGATGTTCATAACAGATGATACAGCATTTTACTTGCCATATTTATTTCATTTTTACCACTTCCATACTTTTTGTTTTATTCTACGCTTCTTTTATTATGATTATTGAAAGGTAAAGTTTGGTATTTCAATGCCGTATTGGAAAAAATGATTCCCTATATAGTTATTATACTCCTGTTTTCTTTCTTTTGCTTGCTTGCTTGCTTTCCTGGCTTTCTTTGTTTTTCTTTTTGATGAAGTCTCGCTCTGTCACCCAGGCTGGAGGGCAGTGGCACTATCTCAGCTCCCTGCAACCTCCACCTCCCGGGTTCAAGTGATTCTCCTGTTTCAGCCTCCCGAGTAGCTGGGATTACAGGTGCGCGCCACCACGCCTAGCTATTTTTTGTATTTTCAGAGGCAGGTTTCTCTATGTTGGCCAGGCTGGTATCCAACTCCTGGCCTTGAGTGATCCACCTGCCTCAGCCTCCCAAAGTGCTGGGATTACAGGCATGAGCCACTGCACCTGGCCTCTCGTTTCTTTTCAATGTTTATAACTCTTGCATATAATTGCGGTGTCTCCCTCTTAATTCAACGATACAAATTTTTCCAAATCTCTCCTAAAAAGTCTCTGGGGCAGAATTTGTTGAATTCAGCATTCAATTAATAACTGTCATCACAAATACAAACTATCAAACAGGTATCCATGAAAAACATTTATCTCTCAAATATGAAACTTTTGTTTATATTGATATTTCCCAAAAACATATCTCCATGCAAGTATCTGGCAGTCACAGTCTGTCCATACATGCTCAACTAAATATTGTAACAAATATCGTATGAAATTTGAGATCAATTATATATATAACGGTGGTTGCCATCATGCCTTAAAAAAACGTATTGATGGATTATTTATTAGTATATTTAATTTAGAGTTTGATAAATATATATAGATTTGCTCATTTGGGAATATAGGAAATACTCACTGAATATAATGAAAGATTTTTATGTATAGAATGTAGATCCATATAGTCATATCTGAGAACTGCTAACAAAGTTGCTAAGAGGGACTGCTTTAATAATCGGCTGTAGCTCATTTACAATTGTCATAATAAAAGGTTTTGAGTCTATCTAACATATGTCAACCTTCTTTTTTGTAGAAATTTGGGTCATGCTCTATCCTTGCCCTTATCTAGTTACTGCAAATAGCAGAATTTCCCTCACCTGTGTCAAGAAGGCAAGACCCTAGCGCTTGTGCTTGTACTCTAACCAACCTATGTTCAGGCTAGTCAGTTAATTAGAAAAAGATAGGTGCTCAGAACTGAAGTGACACAACCTCAAATACATGTAACCTCAATCAAAGGAAACTGGGTAACTGGTAGGTCAGTGGAAGGAAGGTTTCCTTTGTATGTCATGCCCTTTTGTAATGTTTCTTGACACATGCGTACATTACTTATTCAAAAAGAACCTCGATTTTATAAAATTCTATGTATATTATGCAATATAAGATAGTACACTCATTGCTTATATACGACGAGCTATGGCTAAAACACCTGAAAATGAACTATCTCTTCCATAGTTTTTTTTAAAACAATGCCTATTCAATCTACTGTTTTTTGTTTCACTTAGCAAACTCTTCCCAAGGAGGATACCAAGGAAACTACAGTCATTCTAAGTAATATATTGAGAATTCTTACACGGTAAAATTCCTGAGATTCGACTCTACTTTTTTCTTAGGTCCAAGTATTCTGTAGACGTTCTTCAAATTTGTCAACTATATGCCTTCCAAATGGGTAATTTATTTCCAAAAAAGTGTGGAGAGAGGCAAAAAAAGAAATGCCTCCAATTTTTTAAAAAATCATCAATGTGATTACAGGTGTACTGGGAAGGACTGTAACCAAGATAAGAATAAGGCAGAGAACGGGAAGAGAGAAATAAAACTATTTCACCCTCTATACGTTCTACCAATCCTGACATCACAAATACTTTCTCCATCATTTAATATCAACCTTGTTTTTTAGAATGTTAATGACTTGAATAAAATATACTCCATGTTTGATATAATAGGTTTAGGTCTTTCTCCCTTCATCTTGTACATGATACAAGTGCCAAATGACTGTGTATTTACTTTTACTTTGAACAGCTAAACAGATGCAAGAACATTCAGTTCAACCGCCAGGTTTTTCTTTTCTTTTCTTTTCTTTTTTTTTTTTTATTGTACTTTAGGTTCTGGGGTACGTGTGCAGATCATGCAGGATTGTAGCATAGGTATATACATGGCAATGTGGTTTGCTACCTCCATCCCCCATCACCTGTATCTGGCATTTCTCCCCATGTTATCCCTCCCCAACCTCCCCACCCCCCACTGTCTCTCCCCTCGCCCCCCCAACAGACCCCAGTGTGTGATGCTCCCCTTCCTGTGTCCATGTGTTCTCATTGTTCAACACCCACCTATGAGTGAGAACATGCGGAACCATCAGGTTTTTCATTGTGAGCCCAAATGGTTACAGCTATAAAAGATGCTAAATTTTCTTTATTTTGAATCTTACACAGACAATAAAAAGGTGTCTAGAACTAATACCAAAAAATTGTCTGGATATGCTATACCTGTGATATAAATGTTCATCTAGGATAATAAAGACAGCTACTCTTAAATGGTGATATAATGATAGAACACTGTTTAAGCCATTAATTTAATTCTATCAATATTTAAGTGTCATCTGCATGCACTGTAGAGACCTCTGACTCACACTCACTCACTTGAATAGAAACCAAGCCAAGCAACTTGATTTACTAGTTTCAGCCTTCTATCACATCAAACTGAAAATATTAATTTGTGAGTCATATGCCCATTGGTGACAATTGAGGATGTGCAAATTAAAACTCTGAAGGTCAGATAAAGTTTTATAGACATAACCAATCAAATGAAAACGCTGAATGCTTGGCTCAGGAGTTCAAATTGATACTAAGGGCAACTAAAGGGTCTCTTAAGGATTTACTGAAGATTCGTAAGGAGAATAACATCATGCCATACAACTTTAAAAAGAAAATGAGTGTCCCAGAAGCAATATGAAGGATAAACCAGAAGGTAGAAGAAACTGAAACAACCAGAAACCTACTAAAGCATTATAGGTGTGGTATGTTTGAGTCGACAAGAAATGGAAAATAAGGAAGGGGAATAAAAAGAGGAAAATTCAGGAAAAAATGTTGAAAAGGAAAGTTTGGGTTACATTGGGTAAATGACTGAAAATGAGGTCAAAAGTCATAAAGTATGAATGAGAGCCATAGGATTCTTAAATTGGAAACACAAAGATGCCATACACAATTCTAAAGAATATATATATATATTATACAAGCAGTTAATATTAATACGAACAGTTTATGAAGGCTAATTTAGAGATGGGAAGTCTGAGTTCAGTTTGGGATACATGAAGTAGACGCTACTGAAGGCAGCTGGCATTTTAAGACAGGAAAGAAGAGAAGCTATCGTTTCTGAAGTTGGTGGATCATTTCTGATGAAGTAGTAATTTAAGTCATGAACTCTTCATGGCAGTGAATATAGAAGTAGAAGAACAGAGAGCCAAGAACAGAATTTTATTATTCCTTAGGTATGGGGGTACAATGGGCCCAACAAATGAAAATAAATCAAAGAGGGAAAAAAATTATATTGTCACAGAAGGCAAGGAAGGAAAGAATGTCAATCTTTTCAAAGGCTGCAGAAAGGTCAAGGAAAACGTGACTTAAAAATAGATAATTTACGTTTGCCAGCTTTTCACTAACATCTACATTTTATGATGCTATAATGAAAAATAATCCATCCTAAAGGGCAAGGACTGCCACTGCTGACTATATTTAGAAAGATGAACCAAATAATTCGAAAATAATTCCAAAAATGGATGACTCAAAAGTGTTATGAGCAGAAGCAGTATTATTGGGAAATATTTGTCTCTAAATAACTAGTTTGGATAAATAAATTCTGATATGTTCATTAAATATCACATTGTATACACAATTCATAGGCAAGGGCCTATGCTACCTTTATTCCTTTGTCCAGGCTTGGTCCCTTGATTATGTTCATTCCCTTCCTGGGTCAACTTTTTGTTTTAATTTTTTTTTCTTTTTTTTAATACATTTTATTGCATTTTAGGTTTTGGGGTACATGTGAAGATCATGCAAGATTGTTGCATAGGTACATACATGGCAGTGTGGTTTGCTGGTTTTTAAAAGTATTTAATTTTAATTCCTCAGTCTCATTGCAGTAAATAAAATTTATCTTGTTTATTTATATTTTCATTGGAGACTAATAAGTACTAATGTAATACCGTTAGGAGAGTTTAAATACTGCTGTTTTCTTTGGAGACTAATAGAGTGCTAACAGAATACTGCACTGAAGAGTTTAAAGAGTGTATGTAAAGGCAGATAAGATTTATTCTATGGTGGAAGTAAGTTACATGCTTCAAGGAAGGCAAGACTTTTGTGCCTCCTGGGTAAAAGCTGCAGTTAAAAAAAAAAAAAACCTATAATTTTAACCATTTGATCCTTTAACTAATGTGCTTGAGCTTCAGAGTATTTAGAATGCCTTGCCTTAAAACATACACTTGATATTTGTTTAGTGGAACTCAACCTATCCAAAATTAGTAAGATGAGAAGTGAATCTCCTAGTTAATGAGACAATATAAAAATATATACATAGTTTATAGTGGTAATTCCACAATAGAAAAATGCAAGAAGGAAAAACTATATCTCCCCAATAAAAATATAAAACCACAATACAGACAAAAAGGCAGGCAAATTCTTCTGGAATTATTATTTGATCTCTACTAAACTTCAAGTTTAAAGATATTCCAATCAACCTAGTCTGATAAATCAAAAAGTGTCATAGTTGCATGAACACATACATTAGGTACATGTTATAATACAATTTAGAGTACTTGTTAGGTCATAAATTCATTCTAAAGTTGTCACGCTTTTCATGATTCATAAAAACTCCTCAGTCCAAAACGTTCAGAATATTAGTTAATAAAATAACACTATAAGTAAAATGGTTTAATTAGTTGTTACTTGCATACAAATCCAGACAAAGCAATCTCACGTTTATTTATATATGCAAAGATTTGCAACATTCTGGATTGTATAGTAATTTTGCAGAAAACACTGCAATCCTCACAAAAACTGTAGTGCCACTGCCTATTAACTCTTCAAAAATTAAAGCAAAATAAAGAAATGCAGTAAGATACAAAGACTGCAAAAGATTATTTGTTGACTCCCTCCCACTGACTTGATCCTTGACTCCCCAAATGAACGGCAGTAGTTTACACACATAAATACCATTCAATGCAATTCAGATCTTCTCTAGTAACTTTTGAAGTCCAGATGTATTCTTTCTTTTGTGACTTTTTGAACACCTGGTAAACAATAAACTCTCTATAAAATGAACTGGTTCAATGTTTTTACAAACAATTCTAACAGAGTGCACATACAGAAATTACTGTTTGCCACAGAAGTCTGAATCACTTCTGTAAACTGCTAGTTGAAATAAAATAGGCAAGTAATGCTTTGGAGCTCACACTTTTGGATTTATATTTTAGATGAAAGCCTCAAAGTAGCAAATTTAAACTTAAAACAAAATACATAGGATTGCCAGACCAACCCTATTTTGCCAGGATAAAGGGTGTACAAATAGCACTACAAATATCCAAAATTTGTCATTTGTCAAATTCCTGAATTTGAAGGGGAGTTAAAACTATGAATACAAATGATTGCTCTTCTATTTACCTTTCTTTCTTTAATTTAGATTTTCTGTATCATTCATAAGAATGAGAAACTGCTGGTCACCAACAGAACTATATCAGAGTAATACTCTTCCTTCTGACTGTCAATTCATAATACACAGATTAGCTATTACTTAATGAGCCAGCTAAGCTAGACACCCATCCCAAGGTTCCACCCAATTCTGCTTCAACAGTTTCTATTAATGACAGAAGCATACTTACACACCAATATCTAATCACAGAAATAACACTTGCTTAAAAGGAAAAATATATAAATATATATAAGAGTAGAAATCAGCAGTAATTCATAAGCAAAAACCCTGAGAGGCAAACTTTTTGTGTGAGCAAGAACATAGCTTCAACCCAAACAATGTATCTCAAATGACTTCATTTTATTCTAAGTACAGATAAAATAGTTCTCATTTGATTATTTCTTTTAAAAGCCCCTTTTCTATGGCTCATCAGAAAAGAAAAGCCCCAAGGTCACCTGTCAATAACAGAAAAAACCCTCAGTAAATCACAGTGCTTCACAAATAAATTCCTCATCAGTAATTAAAACCAGGCCTCTCTGGCCCTGTGTTATCAGCTCATCAAATTCACTGCTCATCTAGAATAACAGATCCACATCTGCAGTCATTACAGCGCGCCAGATAAATCAATCCTCTCAGTGATGCTTTGAACCATCTCTGCTCCCTTTTAACCAGCCGGATATTTATTTCCCCCTGACACTTCTGACATTCTATTTACTGTAGGCAAATGGAAGTCATACGGCACCTTGTAATGGCTTTACCAAATCCCATTGTGGGGCATATCTTAGAAGACTGATGGTTGTAATAAACAAGGTTTTATGGTGTAAGTGTGGGCTTCCAACTTTTTTTCACCTAGAATTTGACTTCTTCAGTGAAGGTTTATTACACTGGATTGCAGGTGGAAGACTAGTAGCCATTGAGAGTTTTGTTAACTAAAAGTCAGCAAAAAACGGAGCTGATGTCAGTGTTTCCTGTCCTTCTTTTATTTTCTTTTAATTCTCTATCAAAGAAATCTTGAACAGAAGTTTGCAGAACCAAAGTCCATAGACTAAAAATAATAAAGTTACTACTAATTCATTCCTTTCCTTTCTGAGATGTTTATAAAATTAGACTCTCACAGGGTTAAATGAGGGAGGTTTTTAAATTAATATTCTTAAAAGAAAATAATCACGCTTCCAAAATTATACACATTCTAAATGCAAAAGTACATGCATTTTAATACAAAATCACGTTTGTGATCGTGACATCATATGTAATTCAAAAACTACAGATAGTAATTATGCTTTTGAACAAAATGGGCATTTTTATAGAGCCTTTTTTTTAAATGGTCACAAATGAACCAATACTGTAAATAAAAATAAAACTAGAAAATTTAACAGTTGTGCTACACCAGTCAGCCAAATTTTGGGTGGCTATGCACAAACCATTCTTCAGTGCACTGCACCACCTGTCATGGCAGCCATTATGCAAGGCTCAAAAGGGACATTCATTAAATTATCACCTCAGTGTTAGTGGGGCTCTCTCTTGGCATATATTACACTTATTTCTTTATGCCACGATAATATTTGAAAGAAGCACAGTCACCTTTTCTAATCATCTTTTTCTTCATAAGCACAAAGCTAAAGCCCATAGTAGGTAGTGAATGCTGAGATCATCTTCTTAATATTGATTCAAAATGACAGGATATAGTCTTTTCCTTGATGAAATTTCTATATTTATCACTCTATTGTTCTGTGTACTGGTATTATTGCTCTCAGAGGCCAAAGTTTGAATATATTGGATTTTGAAATAATAGCCTAAAGCATCGAGTTGCTGGGCCATGATACACAAGTGGTAGGAGACCAGCTCCTCCCTCCAAGCCTCCTGCCACTCACTCATGGAAGGAGGAAAGGAAAAACACAGATTCTAATTTGAAACTTTTGGGGAGCCTGTGTTAACTGCACTGGGATAGAAATTATGCGTGAGTTTTCCAAGGACTCTGAGGAGTACAAACAATGAGGATATCCAGAGCAAGATAAATCAGCCTACTACAAAGCTCAGTAAATCACATAAAGCCCCTTGTTTGAAAAATAAAAAGTATCATTTCTGCCTTCACTTATCACTGCACATAACAATAACCTCAAAGTAACGTACAGTTTGCTTCGTTGCTCTAATTTAAGGAAATACAATCCAAGCAGACAACAAACTTGGTTATAGAGTTTGTTTGTGTTTACGGTGGGTTAGACAGAATAACCAAGCTCATCACTTCCCTTTAACGTACCATGAAAGATGTTATTTACTCAAGGGTTGATAGGAGACCTTTCATCCCAGACACTCTGCCAGTCTTGATTGTCTAAAGAGGCTAATCAAAAGAAAGAAACTTCCTCGCCTTTATAAACCAGTGTCATATCCATAGCTGGAAGATAGAAACCACAGAAACTCAGAACTAATGAGGTCTTAGGGATCACAAATGAGAACTGAGATGCAAAAGAGCATAGCTGATGTGCCCAAGGTCTCAAAGCTTGATAACGGATAGATAATGGAAACTAAGAGTGAGTGCCTTAAGCTTTATGCCTATGAAATAGCAGACATGATCACGAATAGTACACATGATCAACTGACATGTTTTGTTTGGCCCTATCAGCATCCTGCATTCCTGCATGGTACCTAAAGCAATAGCAGAAGGACTCAGCTGAAGAAACTAGCGATTGATACTTTTAAGCCCCCTAAAAGCAGAAGCAGGGACAATACCATTTTGTGAACTTCCATGACAAAATCCAATTGCTGGCATGTAGGTGTCTGATAAATGTTTGGTCAATGAATAAAATATGTAATTTTTCAACTTAAGTCAGGGGTTGTGCAAGATGCTTCCTTCAAGTACATGAGTTCCTTTGAGTCCATGAGAAGTAGAAGGGAAAGATACATGCAAAATTCTTAAACTACACAATAGAAAAAAGGAGAAGACTATACCTCACCTATTTATTTATACATACTGTGCTAAAACTGGTCACAAAAATGCCAGTCAGAATAAAGTAGTGCTAATATTTTTTATGGTCCTTTATATTTGAGAATCTTGAAAAAGGAAAGTTAAGCTTCATAACATCTTGTATAACGTAGTTAAATATTATTACCACATTTTACAGAAGGTAAATTCAAGAACAAAAGGTGTGAAGTTGGATGTTCACCGTCAAATAGGAAGTTTATGACAAAATTGACAACGTAATCCATGAACCCCAATCTTCAATTCTTAACACAACCAACTGTACAGTTATATTGGCCATGTGATGATAACAAAAGCTACATTTTTATGTTTTTCCTAGTAAGAGTTCAAAGTCCTCTAAAACGCACTGTCTGCCCAGGAGTTAAATTTCAAAAAAGTTACTATTACTTGTGATTAGAAAATTTATGATATATTCATACCTTATACTAGAAACTGTAGTATTTTCTGATTGCCAATTATACTAATATTGAGTAACAAAATATCACTACCACATTTGAAAAGTACTATGGAGGGCAGACTGAAAGGCTTAACCTGCTAGCATGAGTTCTGTTTCTGCTTTTATTTTCTTTAACCTAAAGCAAATACACTGTTACAGGGCCTCTATGAAGTAATGGAAATGAAAAATATTAGAAACTGAAATAGAATAAAATCAAGCTGAAGTATTATAGTATAGAAAATGGTTAAATCCAAATTTTTACCTCAAAGCTACTTATCCTGTAACATGAATAAGTATCTTCCTCCCTTTTTAGGAGGTGAGCAGATCATTACAAGGACAATTCTCAATTATAAATGTTTTAAGTCAAAACTTTAGCCCCAATACCTATTACTTGTCTTTTCACATTAGCAAAACCAAATATACCCTTTCTCGGTCTGCTTATAGATCCACAAAAATAGTTCTACTTTAAAATACAGTAGTTTGTTGTTCAGTTTCTAGATTGATTACTGTCCTGTCAGAATCATAAGGGGTAACAAAATCCTAAAAATCTGTCTTTTTATTTTCTTTTTATTTTCTTTTTTTATTGCTATACTTTAAGTTCTGGGGCACATGTGCAGATCGTGCAGGTTTGTTACATAGACATACACGTGCCATGGTGGTTTGCTGCATCCACCCCCCTGTCATCTACATTAGGTATTTCTTCTAAATGTTAACCCCTCAACCTACCCACCCCCTGCTACCCCTCCCCTAACCCCCACCCTTTGATAGGCCCCGGTGTGTGATGCTCCCCTCCCTGTGTCCATGTGTTCTCATTGTTCAACACCCACTTATGAGTGAGAAGATGTGGTGTTTCATTTTCTGTTCTTCTGTCAGTTTGCTGAGAATGATGGTTTCCAGATTCATCCATGTCCCTATGAAAGACATGAAGGCATCCATTTTTATGGCTGCATAGTATTCCATGATGTATATGTGCCACATTTTCTTTATCCAGTCTATCATTGATAGGCATTTGGGTTGGTTCCAAG
>CAUYLG010053859.1:0-25243 GCA_963573385.1 Cacajao melanocephalus | reverse complement strand
CTCAGCTCACTGCAACCTCTGCCTCCCGGGTTCAAGCGATTCTCCTGCCTCAGCCTCCTACGTAGCTGGGTCTACTGGCATCTGCCACCACGCCCAGCTAATTTTTATATTTTTAGTACAGACAGGGTTTCACCGTGCTGTCCAGGCTGGTCTCAAACTCCTGACCTCATGATCCGCCTGCCTCAGCCTCTCAAAGTGCTGAGATTACATGTGTGAGCCACTGTGCCTGGCCTTTTTTTTTTTTTAGACAGAATGTGGTGCTCTGCTGCCCAGGCTGGAGTGCATGGTGCGATCTCGGCTCACTGCAACCTCTGCCTCTTGGGTTCAAGTGATTCTCTTGCCTCAGTCTCCTGAATGGCTAGAATTACAGGCATGTGCCACCACACTCAGCTAATTTTTTTTTTAAGACGGAATTTTGCTCTGGTTGCCTGGGCTGGAGTGCACTGGCACGATCTCGGCTCTGCAACCTCCGCCTCCTGGGTTCAAGCAATTCTCCTGCCTCAGCCTCCCAAATAGCTGGGACCACAGGCACACGCCACCATGCCTGGTTAATTTTTGTATTTTTTGCAGAGACAGGGTTTCACCATGTTGGCCAGGCTAGTTTCAAACTCCTGACCTCAGGTGATCTGCCCACCTCAGCCTCCCAAAGTGCTGGGATTATAGGCATGAGCCTCCACACCCAACCTAGGTTGTGCCCTCCTTATGAGAATCTAATGCCTGATGATCTGTCACTGTCTCCCATCACCCCCAGATGGGATTGTCTAGCTGCAGGAAAACAAGCTCAGGGCTCCCACTGATTCTACATCCTGGTGAGTTGTATAATTATTTTATCATATATTACAATGTAATAATAAAAATAAAGTGCACAGTAAGAGTAACATGCTTGAATCATTCCAAAACCATCCCCCCACCCCCATTCATGGAAAAATTGTCTTCCACAAAACTGCCAGAAAGATTGAGGACTGCTGACATTGGTGACGGACAGCTGGGACAGTTTCACCCATAGGTTGTCCAGTTGTTTCAGAAACTCCTGCTCCTTGCCAAGGAAGTTCCAGCCTTAATCTTGGGCATGGCTGCACAAGTCTCTCCTGCTGCTGCCTATTCCAAGAGAAAGAGGAGGAAGGCCAGAAATACAGATTTTTTTTTTTTATAGACACGGGGTTTCACTATGTTGGCCAGGCTGGTCTCGAACTCCTGACCTCAAGTGATCCACCCGCCTCGGCCTCCCAAAGTGCTGGGATTACAGGCGTGAGCCACCACACCCAGCCAGAAATACAGATTTTAAAAAGCAGAGGGGCCGGGTGCAGTGGCTCATGCCTGTAATCACGGCACTTTCGGAGACTGAGGCAGATGGATCACCTGAGGTCAGGAGTTTGAGACCAGCCTGGCCAACATGGTGAAACCCCGTCTCTACTAAAAATACAAAAAATTAGCCAGGCATGGTGGCATGTGCCTGTAATACCAACTACTTGGGAGGCTGAAGCAAGAGAATCACTTGAACCCGGGAGGTGGAGGTTGCAGTGAGCTGAGGGTAGTGCCACTGCACTCCAGCCTGGCGACAGAGCAAAACTGTTTCAAAAAAAAAAAAAGCAAATGATCATTGAACATGAGCAGACTTGCAGACTTGGGGGTAGGGAGAGAGGAACTGTCACTCTTTTTTTGTTCTTGTTTTATTTTTTGTAGAGATGGGGTCTTGCTATGTTGCCCAGGCTGGTCTTGAACCCCTGGCCTCAAGCCATCCACTTGCCTTGGCTCCCCACAGTGCTGGGATTGCAGGCGTGCGTCACCATGTCCATCCTATTTCATTTTTTACAGTCAGAGTCGCACTGTCACCCAGGCTGGAGTGCAGGGGTGCGATCATAGTTTACTGTAACCTCTAACTCCTGGACTCAAGCAGTCCTCCTGCCTCAGCCTCCCATGTAGCTGGGACTACAGGTATATGCCACCACGCCTGACTAACTGGGCTGTCACTCTTGTGTAGGCTTTCCTGTAAGGCTTCCTAGAAGAATGCTTGAGCTGGCTCTAGATGCCAGAGGAGTCCCCTGCGGGGGTGGTGTACATGTCTCAGAAGCATGGATTGATTGGAGACAGAGGCCTAAAGAGGAGACACAACCTCCAAGACAGAATGGAGCATTGGTTGACTTTCAGACACGTTGTCCATGTGGCTTTGGGAAGTCACATCACTGCCCATGTCCCCATTTGAGAAATGGGCGGCTAGGCGCAGTGGCTCACGCCTGTAATCCTAGCACTCTGGGAGGCCGAGGTGGGTGGATCACCTGAGGTCAGGAGTTCAAGACCAGCCTGGCAATCATAGTGAAACCCCATCTTTAAAAAAAAAAGAGAAATGGGCATATCAGTAACAACTAGAGGGGTGACTGTAGCAGGTGCACGCCATCAGTCCTTTATTTTATTATTATTATTATTATTTATTTTTTTTTTTTGAGATGGAGTTTCACTCTTGTTACCCAGGCTGGAGTGCAATGATGTGATCTTGGCTCACCACAACCTCCACCTCCTGGGTTCAAGCAATTCTCCTGCCTCAGCCTCCTGAGTAGCTGGGACCACAGGCATGCACCACCATGCCCAGCTAATTTTTGTATTTTTAGTAGAGATGGAGTTTCACCATGTTGACCAGGATGGTCTTGATCTCTTGACCTCCTGATCCACCTTCCTCGGCCTCCCAAAGTGCTGGGATTACAGGCATGAGCCACCGCGCCTGGCCTTATTTTATTATTTTTTAAAATTTATTTATTTTTTTGAGACAGAGTCTTTCTCTGTCACCCAGGCTGGAGTGCAATGGTGTGATCTAGGCTCACTGCAACCTCTGCCTTCCGGGTTCAAGCGATTCTCCTGCCTCAGCTTCCTGAGTAGCTGGGATTATAGGCATGCACCACCACACCCCGCTAATTTTTTTGTATTTTTAGTAGAAACGGGGTTTCACCATGTTGGTCAGGCTGGTCTCGAACTCCTGATCCGCCCACCTTGGCCTCCCAAGTACTGTGCTTACTGGTGTGAGCCACTGCACCTAGCCCTGTTATTTTTTTTGAGACAGAGTTTTGCTCTGTTGCTCAGGCTGGAGTGCAGTGGCGCGATCTCGGCTCACTGCAACCTCCACCTCTCAGGTTTAAGCAATTCTCCTGTTTAAGCCTCCCTAGTAGCTGGGACTACAGGTGCCTACCAGCACACCCAGCTAATTTTTGTATTTTTAGTAAAGATAAGGTTTCACTATGTTGTATAGGCTGGTCTTGAACTCCTGACCTCATGTGATACACCTGTCTTGGCCTCCCAAAGTGCTAGGATTTACAGGCGTGAGGGCCTTTTATTTTTAGAGATGAGATCTCGTTCTGTTGCCCAGGCTTGGTGCAGTGGTGTGATCACTGCTCACTGCAGCCTCAAACTCCTGTGTTCAAGTGATCCTTCCATCTTTTGGTCTCCCAGAGGGCTTGAATTACCAGCATGAGCCACTGCGCCTGGCCAAACCTTTCTTTTTTCTTTTCTTTTTTTTTTTTTTGAGTTGGAGTCTTCCTCTGTCACCCAGGCTGGAGTGCAATGGCATGATCTCCGCTCACTGCAACCTCTGCCTCCCAGGTTCAAGCAATTCTTCTGCCTCAGCCTCCTGATTAGCTGGGACTACAGGTGCACGCCACCACGCCCAGCTAATTTTTTTGTATTTTTAGGAGAGACGGGGTTTCACTGTATTAGCCAGGCTGGTCTCGATCTCCTGACCTGGTGATCCGCCCGCCTTGGCCTCCCAAAGTGCTGGGATTATAGGCGTGAGTCACTGCGCCAGGCTCAAACCTTTCTTTTTAAAGGCTTTGAAGTGCTCTGAAGCCCAGAGATATATTTTGCTTAGACAATCCCTTAGCCCTGCCTCTTCCCTCCTAAGACCAGCAGCTGGGGTGACCACCTGATGCTTGGCTCAGAGCATCTGGGTACCTAGACTCAACACATTCTAGCTGAGAAAATGCCACCTTTCCTTCTGTCACAACCATTTTACAGGTGGGGAAACTGAGGCTTAGGGGGGACAAGTGACTGGCTGCAGTTTCCCCACCTTGGAAGTGAAAAAGCTGCAGTTGAATTGGATTGTCTTTGACTTTAAGGCCTATGAAGCCTGCTCAACGCTCTCCTTGCACTGCCTCCCTGGACCGATCAATGGGTCAGAAAAATTAATGTTCAGCTGGGCACAGGGGTTCACGCCTATAATCACAGCACTTTGGAAGACTGAGTCAGGCGGATCACAAGGTCAGGAGATCGAGACCATGCTGGCTAACACGATGAAACCCCATCTCTACTAAAAATATAAAAATTCGGTGGACGTGGTGGTGCACACCTGTAATCCCAGCTACTCGGGAGGCTGAGGCAGGAGACTTGCTTAAACCGGGGAGGCAGAGGTTGCAGTGAGCTGAGATCATGCCACTGCATTCCAGCCTAATTGACAGAGTGAGACTCCGTCTCAAAAAAAAAAAAAAAAAAAAAAAAAGAAAAAGTTAATATTTACACCCTGCATTCTCTCGTTTTCCAGAAATGCAGAACCTCTGTTCTGCAAGAGCTGTGTATCACCAGGTCCTGTGCCTCATGCTTGTAATCCCAGTGCTTTGGGAGGCCGAGGCGGGCTGAAAACAAGGTCAGGAGTTTGAGACCAGCCTGGCCAACATGGTGCAACCCCGTCTCTACTAAAGATACAAAAAATTAGGCGGTGTGTGCCTGTAATCCCAGCTACTTGGGAGGCTGAGGCAGGAGAATCGCTTGTACCCGGGAGGTGGAGGTTGCAGTGAGCTGAGATCTCGCCATTGCACTCCAGCCTGGACTGGAGCAAGACTCCCTCTCAAAAAAAAAAAAAAAAAAAAAATGCTGTGTATCCTCTGCAGCAGATGCTGTTCCTCCCTGGTTTGTGCTACCCTGGGACAGGAGGCTCCCTACTTTCTCATGTAGCTGGCTCCCCCATGAGGCAGCTCTGATCCCTTGAAGTTCACCTTTCTTATTTATTTATTTTTATGAGACAGAGTCTTACTCTGTTACCAGGCTTGAGTGCAATGACGTGATCTCGGCTCACTGCAACCTCCAACTCCCTGGTTCAAGTGATTCTCCTACTTCAGCTTCTTGAATAACTGGGATTACAGGTGCACGCCACCCCACCCAGGTAATTTTTGTATTTTTAGTATAGACGCGGTTTCAGCATGTTGACCAGGATGGTCTCAATCTTCTGACCTTTTGATCCGCCCGCCTCAGCCTCCCAAAGTACTGGGATTGCAGGTGTGAGCCACCGCGCCTGGCCCTTATTTTTTTTATATTTATTTTTTGTTTGTTTCTTTTGTTTTTGAAACGGAGTTTCACTGTTGTTGCCCAGCCTGGAGTGCAGTGGCACAGTCTTGGTTTACTGCAATCTCTGCCTCCTGGGTTCAAGTGATTCTCCTGTCTCAGCCTGCCAAGTAGCTGGGATTACAGGCATGTGCCACCATGCCCGGCTAATTTTTGTATTTTTAGTAGAGTCAGTGTTTCACCATGTTGATCAGCCTGGTCTTAAACTCCTGACATCAGGTGATCCATCTGCCTTGGCCTCCCAAAGTGCTGGGATTGCAGGTGTGAGCCACCACATCCAGCTTTTTTTATATTTATTTTTTGAGACAGTCTTGCTCTGTTGCCCAGGCTGGAGTGCAGTGGTGTGGTCATAGTTCATCACAACCTTGACCTCCTAGGCTCCAGCGATCCTTCTGCCTCAGCCTGCTACGTTAGCTGGGGCTACAGGTGTGTCTCACCTCACCTGATTTTTTTTTTCTTGCTATAGGGTCTTGCTCTGTTGCCCAGGCTGGAGTGCAGTGGTGCGATCTTGGCTCACTGCAACCTCCACCTCCCAGGCTCAAGTGATTCTCCCACCTCAGCCTTCCAAGTAGCTGTGACTACAGGCATAAGCCACCATGACTGGCTAATTTTTTTTGTATTTTTTGGTAGAGACAGGGTTTCACCATGTTGCTCAAGCTGGTCTCAAACTCCTGAACTCAAGCAATCCGTCCGCCTCAGTCTCCCAAAGTGCTGGGATTACACACATGAGCCACTGCACCCGGCCTCATCTGGCTAATTTTTAAAAACCTTTCATAGAGATGGAGTCTTGCTATATTGCCTTTGCTGGTCTGAAACTCCTGGCCTCAAGCAATTCTCCTGCCTCCACCTTCCAAAGCACTGGGATTACAGGTGTGAGCCACCTGTAATTAAATGTGAATATTTAATTAGTCAAATATGAATATTTAATTACTTAAATATTTAATTAATCAAAATGAATATTTAATTATCCACGGTGATGGTACACTTGGTCTTAGCCAAAACGCTGAGTAGTGATAAATATCCATGGTGATAAATGCCATCTAGGAATATTCCAACGGACAATGGCAGAGGATATGACAGAGAACCGTGACATTGTCTCAGGAAGGGTAGGGCTTCTGCAGAAGGGATGTGAGGAAGATGAAGAGAAATTAACTGGAGCTGGGGTGAGGGCGTTAACAGGGCACGTAGCTCATGCAATGGCCCTCAGGCTATTAGGTATGAGTGGGAGGATTCCCAGGAGCGAGAAGGTCAGATACGCAAGCCAGGCGCGGTGGCTCACACCTGTAATCCCAGCACTTTGGGAGGCTGAGGCAGGCGGATCACTTGAGATCAGGAGTTCAAGACCAGCCTGGCTAACATGGTGAGAGCTCGTCTCTACTAAAAATACAAAAATTAGCCAGGCGTGGTGGCAGGCACCTGTAATCCCAGCTACTCGGGAGGCTGAGGTAGGAAAATCACTTGAACCCAGGAGGCAGAGGTTGCAGTGAGCCGAGATTGTGCCATTGCACTCCAGCCTGGACTTCAGAAGAGACTCTGTCTCAAAAAATATAAAAAATATAAGGCCAGGCATGGTGGCTCACGCCTATAATCCCAGCACTTTGGGAGGCCGAGATGGGTGGATCACCTGAGGTCAGGAGTTTGAGACCAGCCTGGCCAACATGGTGATACCCCATATCTATTAAAAAAGATTAAAAAATAAAAAAAATATATAAAAAATTAGCTGGGTGTGGTGGCACACAGCTACTCAGGAGGCAAAGCTGGAGAATTGCTTGACCCCAGGAGGCAGAGGTTGCAGTGGGCTGAGATTGTGCCATTGCACTCCAGCCTGGGCGACAAGAGTGAAACTCTCTCTCGAAAAACAAAACAAAAACAGAGAAAGAAAAAGAAAAGAAAGATAAATGGTAGCACACATCACCATCCTGGCTAATTTTTGTAGTGATGGGGTTTTGCCATGAGGCCCTGCCATGTGGCCCAGGCTGGTCTCCAACTCCCTGGGCTCAAGCAGTCTCCCCACCTTCCCACCTTGGCCTCCCCAAGTGCTGGCATTACAGGCAGGAGCCAGTGCACCCGGCCTCAGACCTCGCTGCGGCTGAATCGGAAAGGAGTGGAGAGTGGGGTGATGACAGACCACTCCTGTAGCTGCATCACTTCCAGGCCCCGTCCCAGGCTCTCAGTGAACTCATAGGGCCTCATGCTCTGCCCTGGCCTCAGAATCCCACTGCCCACCATGGTCAGCCAGGCGCTGCAGGGGACTCTCAGACCATGAGCTGTGGGGACAGTGTGAGGAACCGTCATCCAAATCCAGCCTCTCCAATCCCAGAAAGGCCCATGTGAGAGTGAGAGCAGCCAGGCAGCCACACTGACTCTGCCCCTTGGATCTTCGGACCTGACACGCCATTGTTTTTTTTTTTTTTTTGAGACACCATCTCGCTCTGTCACCCTGGTTGGAGTACAGTAGTGAGATCGCAACTCACTGCAATCTCCGCCTCCCAGGTTCAAGCGATTCTTGTCCCTCAGCCTCCAGAGTAGCTACGATTACAGGTGCCCACCATCATGCTCAGCTATTTTTTTTTTTTCAAGACAGAGTCTCACTCTATCCCCCAGGCTGGAGTGCAGAGGCGCGATCTTGATTCACTGCAACCTCCACCTCCCGGGTTCAAGCAATTCTCCTGCCTCAGCCTCCCAAGTAGCTGGGACTACAGGCACGCACCATCACGCCCAGCTAATTTTGGTATTTTTTAGTAGAGACGGGGTTTCACCATGTTGGTCAGGATGGTCTCGATCTCTTGACCTTGGGATCTGCCCACCTTGGCCTCCCAAAGTGCTGGGATTACAGGCATGAGCCACCTCGCCTGCCCTAATTTTTGTTTTTGTTTCTTTTTTTTGAGATGGAGTCTTGCTCCGTCGCCCTGCTGGAGTGCAGTGGCGTGATCTTGGCTCACTGCAACCTCTGCCTCCTGGGTTCGAGCAATTCTCCTGTCTCAGCCTCCTGAGTAGCTGGGATTACAGGTTTGTGCCGCCATGCCCAGCTAATTTTTGTATTTTTAGTAGAGATGGGGTTTTACCATGTTGGCCAAGCTGGTCTTGAACTCCTGACCTCAGGTGGTCCACCCACCTTGGCCTCCCAGAGTGCTGGGATTACAGGCGTGAGAGACCATGACCAGCTAATTTTTATATTTTTAGTAGAGACCAAAGTGCTGAGATTATGGGTGTGAGCCACTGCACCCGGTCTCATTGGTTTCCATGGTGAATGTTCCTGAGACCTGGGTACCACTGTAAAACCTGGGACGCCTTCTTCACTAGAAGTCATCATAGTATTAGTGGTTATAGCTTCTGTTGATGTACTCCTCTGCACTGGACACTTAGATGCATTATCTCATTCAATTCATCATCTACTTGGCAAACACTGATCAAGGGCTTGCTACGGCCAAGAACTGTTCTAGTGGAGGACAGAAAATAAACAGGGCTGGGAACACAGTGGCTCACACCCGTAATCCCAGCACTTTGGGAGGCAGAGGCAGGTGGATCACGAGGTCAGGAGTTAAAGATCGGCCTCGCCAAGACGGTGAAAACCTGTGTCTACTAAAAATACAAAAAAAATAGCAGGGCGTGGTGGTGGGCGCCTGTAATCCCAGCTACTCAGGAGGCTGAGCCAGAGAATTGCTTGAACCCAGGAGGCGGAGGTTGCAGTGAGCTGAGATCACACCACTGCACTCCAGCCTGGACAACAGAGCCAAACTCTGTCTCAAAAAAAAAAAAAAAAAAAAAAAGGAAAGAAAAAAGAAAAAGAAAGAAAAGGAAAACCATATGACAGATTATAGGGGAATATAGGGGAAAAGGAGGAATGGGCCAGAGGACGGGAAAGAGAATTCCAGGAAAGACATGTGAGGAGGATGCAACATTTGAGTTATGGCTGGAAACAGCAATGACCAGGAAGAAAGCATTTTCCCCAGAGAAGGGACCTCACAGTGCGTGGGTGAGACCTTGAGTGTTTTGTACATTATGAACCAGAGTTCCTCACCCTCCTGAGTAGCTGGGACTACAGGGGCAGCCACCACGCCCAGCTAATTGTTTGTATTTTAGTAGAGACGGGATTTCACTGTGTTGCCCAAGCTGGTCTCCAACTGCTGAGCTCAGGCAATCTGCCCGCCTCGGCCTCCCAAAGTGTTACGATTACAGGCGTGAGCCACTGTGCCCAGCCAACACTCTTTTTTTTGAGACAGGGTCTTGCTCTGTTGCCCAGACTGGTGTGGAGCCATACAATCTGGGCCCACTGAGGCTTTGACTTCCTGGGCTAAAGCAATCCTTCCACCTCAGCCTACCAAGTAGCTGGGACTATAAGCATGTGCCACCATGTCTGGCTAATTTGTTTATTTTTCTTTAAATTTTTACTTATTTATTTATTTTGAGACAGAGTCTCACTCTGTCACCAGGCTGGAGTGTAGTGGCATGATCACGGCTCACTGCAAACTCTGTCTCCAGGATTCAAGCCATTCTCCTGCCTCGGCCTCCCAAGTAGCTGGGATTACAGGAGCCTGCCACCACACCCAGTTAATATTTTTTTTTTTGAGATGGAGTTTCGCTCTTGTTGCCTAGGCTGGAGTGCAATGGTGCAATCTTGGCTCACTGCAACCTCTGCCTCCTGGGTTCAAGCGATTCTCCTGCCTCAGCCTCCCCAGTAGCTGGAATTACAGGCATGTACCACCACACCTGGCTAGTTTTGTATTTTTAGTAGAGACAGGGTTTCTCCATGTTGGTCAGGCTGGTCTTGAACTCCTGGCCGCAGGTGATCCACCTGCCTCGGCCTCCCAGAGTGCTGGGATTACAGGTGTTAGCCACCATGCCCAGCATTTTTTTTTTTTGAGATGGAGTTTCGCTCTAGTTGCCCAGGCTAGAGTACAATGGCTCGATCTCAGCTCACTGCAACCTCTGCCTCCTGAGTTCAAGTGATTCTCCTGCCTCAGCCTCCCAAGTAGCTGGGATTACAGGCATGCACCGCCACTCCTGACTAATTTTTTTTTTCTTTAGTAGAGGCAGGGTTTCTCCATGTTGGTCAAGTTGATCTCGAACTCCTGACCTCAGGTTATCTGCCCATCTTGGCCTCCCAAAGTTCTTCGATTACAGGTGTGAGCCAACATGCCTGGCCAGAGACCTGTTTATACTAATAAGTGGATCAACCCTATGAGGTGGGAGGGAAAGGAGGCCTGGGGGTATGAGATGAAACTCGATGTGCTAAGGTAAACAGCGCCCCCCAAATATTCACGTCCACCTGGAACCTCAGAATATGGCCTTGTTTGCACTGGGGTCTTTGCAGATGTAATTAGTTAAGATGAAATTATACTGGATTAAGAGGAGCCCTTAAATCCAGTATGACTCGTGTCCTTAGAAGACGAGGAGAGGACACATGGAGAGACAGTGGGGAGACGGCCGCCTGAAGACGGAGGAAGACCTTGGAGTGATGAGCTGAAGGCCAAGGGACTCCAAGGATTGCAGGGAACCACCCAAGCTAGGAAAAAGGTCAGCACGGTGCCTTACACCTGTAATCCCAGCACTTTTGGAGGCTGAGGCAGAAGAGTCACTTGAGCCCAGGAGTTCAAGACCACCTTGGGTAACACAGCGAGACTCCATCTCTATAAAAAAATACAAATAAAAAATTCAAAGGAAAAAGCAAGGGAGGCTCCTTCCCTAGAACCTTTGAAGGGAGTATGATACACTCTTATTTCCAGTTTCTGGCCTCTGGAACTGTGAGAGAAGACATTAGTGCTGTGTAAGCTACCCAGTTTGTGATACTTTGTCAGGCCAGCCCTAGAAAATGAATACATGGATCGGGTGCAGTGGCTCACGCCTGTAATCCCAGCACTTTGGGAGGCAGAGGCAGGTGGATCACGAGGTCAGGCGATTGAGACCATCCCGGCCAACATGGTGAAACTCTGTCTCTACTAAATACAAAAAATTAGCCAGGTGCGGTGGCAGGCACCTCTAGTCCCAGCTACTCAGGAGGCTGGAGCAGGGGAATCACTTGAAACCGGGAGGTGGAGGTTGCAGTCAGCTGAGATTGTGCCACTGTACTCCAGCCTGGACGACAGAGGGAGACTCCATCCAAAAAAAAAAAAGAAAGAAAGAAAATGAATACACGACTGGTCGCGGTGGCTCACGCCTATAATTGCAGCACTTTGGGAGGGTGAGGTGGGTGGATCAACTGAGGTTAGAAGTTTGAGCACAGCCTGGCCAACACAGCGATATGCCATATATTCTAAAAATACAAAAATTAGCTGGGTGTGGTGGCATGTGCCTGCAGTCCCACCTACTTGGGAGGCTGAGGCAAGAGAATTACTTGAACCTGGGAGTCAGAGGTTGCAGTGAGTTGAGATGACGCCACTGTACTCCAGCCTGGGTGACAGAGTGAGACTCCATCTCAAAAAATAAAGAAAGAAAATGAATACACTTGCTTAGGGTCACCCAGAAGTCAGTTCCAGTATTCAAATCTGGTTCTTTTTTTTCATTATTCATCTTATTTTTTTGTAGAGAGAAGTCTTGTTATGTTGCCCAAGCTGATCTCAAACTCTTGGGATCAAGCAATCCTCCTGCCTTGGCCTCCCAAAGTGCTAGGATTACAGGTGTGAGCCACTGTGCTTGGCCTCAAACCCAGTTCTTTGGATTCCAGAGAATGAACTTTCTTTCCTCAGGGATTTTTTTTTTTTTTTTTTTTTGAGACAGAGTCTGGAACTGCCGCCGGGCTGGTGGCATGATCTCAGCTCACTGCAACCTCTGCCTCCTAGGTTCGAGTGATTCTCATGCCTACCCTCCCGAGGAGCTGAGATTATAGGCGCCAATCACACACACAGCTAATGTTTTATTTTTAGTAGAGACGGATTTTCGCCTTCTTGGCCAGGCTGGTCTCAAATTCCTGACCTCATGATCTGCCCGCCTCGGCCTCCCGAAGTGCTGGGATTACAGGCGTGAATCCCAGGGATTTTTTTTTTTTTTTTTTTTTTTTTTTTACAGAGTTTCGAGCGGTATCTGGAGTTCAGTGGTGCCATCTTGGCTCACTGCAATCTGCCTCCGGGGTTCAAGCAATTCTCCTGCCTCAGCCTCCTGAGCAGCTGGGATTATAAGTGTGTGCCACCACACCCAGCTAATTTTTGTATTTTTAGTAGAGTCGGGTTTTATTATGTCGGCCAGGATGATCTGGATATGCTGACCTCATGATCCGCCCACTTTGGCCTCCCAAAATGCTGGGAATACAGGCGTGAGCCACTGCGCCTGACCTAATTTTTGTATTTTTAGTAGAGACAGGGTTTCACCATGTTGGCCAGGCTGGTCTTGAACTTCTGACTTCAGGTGATCCGTACGCCTTGGCCTCCCAAAATGCTGGGATTACAGGCGTGAGCCACCGCGCCCGGCCAGGTCTAATTATTTTGAAATGCAAACGCTTAAGTGTGAGGGCACATACATTCATATTTACTTAGCAACTATGGATTCAGTGTCTATCGCATTCTTGGGATAGGTCCAGGTATTGGGAAATCCTGTCCCTGCTTACAGTTTATTAGTGTACTAGAGGGAGGACCAAAAACAAAAAAAGATACAGTCGTCGGATGGTGCAAAAAGCTATAGAGAAACACACAAGATGAGACGCAAGTTTCGGGGTGTGTGTGAAAATGGAGAAGAGGCGATGCTATTCCACGCGGGGCTGCTCAGAGAGGGTCTCACCTGTGGCTTTTGCATACGGCAGGGAGGAGGAAGGGCAAATGCAAAAGCCTGGCGGGGGTCGTGCTAGGCCGGCAGCAGGAGGCCGGGTGGCTGGAAAGGAGGGTGCAGAGGGCAGAGTGGTCTAGGAACGAGCTCAGAGAAGAGGCAGAGGTCCTTAGAGCCCTTCCTGGCAACCCTGCGCTCCAGCAGCTCCCCGGGCAGAGCCACATCCAACATGGCGGCCGCCTGGGGCCCACCTGCGGGCGAGCGGAAGTGCGTGGCGGCGGGCGCCGGAAGTGACGGAGCCCGCTCTTGCCAGGGTCTCGGTTGAGCGGCGGACGCGCCGGCTTCGAGCATACCTAGCCGGGCAGCTGGGAGGCCCCGGGGTTGCGGCTCCCGAGGCCGCGGCTCGGCCCCGCCAGCGACATGGCCAGCTCCGGAGAGGTACTGTCCGCGCCTCTCTCAGCATTGCTTCTACCTCGGCGGCCTCGGTCTCCCTGGGTTCTTCCATCACGAACCGGGTTCCCTTGCATCCTTTCCATCCCGATCCCTACCCCGCCCCATCCTTCCCATCCGGACCCTGGTCTTGCTCGTGCTCCCGTCCTTCCCGCATCCTGTCCCCCAGGCGCCTGCCCTGCCTCGGAAGGCACAAGCTGTCTTTTCCTTCGCTCGTCCTTTCCTGATCGGCACAGTTGCCCCCGCCTCTCCGTCCCCTGAGTGTCCAGGCTCCTCCCGAGACCCCGTCCCCAGTGCCCCCGTTCCTTGGTTGGTCCCCTGAAGCCCTGGGACATTCCCCCTCCGTGCCCACGTCCCACTCCATCTTCTATCTCTGGATGCTCAGTTTCAGCCCCAGCCCACTTCTCTCTGGAGCCTCCTTGCTGAATGACGTGGTGGGGGGGTTGGGTGATGGAGGAAAAGCCATTTCACCTGGGGGACTTACGGCGTACCCTGGAATTCTTTCTCAACTCTCCACAATTCTGGGTCCGATGGAGAAGCTCGCTGCGTCCCTGTAATGTGGTGAAAGGTATTGTCTCTGCAGACAGGGGTGTAGCAGGTACTCTAGACTGATTAGTGGCTACCCGTTGATGCTTCCTGCCTATCTGTATGGCCACCTGGGTTGGTATATGTCATCTTTCAGGACTCAGACCATTGGGTGCACTTTGCAGATTTAGGAGCTTGCCTGGGTTCTAGGGAGCAGGAGTGAGAGATTCAACTGTCTTCCTCAAAGTGGGTCTGTGGAAATGGCTGGGGGTCGCTGTGCTGACTGCCTCTCTTAATTTGAAGTGAACTTGGCCTAGAGATGACCCCAGTGGCTTCTTGATTGACAAGGAACGGTGTGTGGCCCAACTGCAGATTGATGATAAGATTGAAATGAAAGTTCCAGCTCCAGAGGAGGAGTTCTGGGGTAGCATGGCTGTGTGAGCAGATTCCAGTTAGTTGTGTGTATGCTTGGGGTCAGGGAAGAAAGGGAGTCCTGGTACCTTGATCTTAAAGAGTTCTAGCTCAAAGGCCCCTCTTTTTTTTGGAGATGGGGTCTCACTCTATTCCCCAGGCTGGAGTGCAATGCCTGGATCTTAGCTCACTGCAACCTCTGCCTCATGAGTTCAAGCGATTCTCCTAGCTCTGCCTCCCAAGTAGCTGGAATTACAGGAGCCAACCACTACTCCCAGCTAATTTTTTTTGTATTTTTTGTATTTTTTTTTTTTTGAGACAGAGTCTTGCACTGTTGCCTGGGCTAGAGTGCAATGGCGCAATCGCGGCTCACTGCAACCTCCGCCTCCTGGTTCAAGTGATTCTCTTGGCTCAGCCTCCCAAGTAGCTGGGATTATAGGAGCCGGCCACCACACCCAGCTAATTTTTTGTATTTTATTTTATTTTTTTGAGACAGTCTTGCACTGTGGCCCAGCTGGAGTGCAATGGCGCAATCTCGGCTCACTGCAACCTCCACCTCCCGGGTTCAAGTGATTCTCCTGCCTCAGCCTCCTGAGTAGCTGGTGGTGCCCGCCACCATGCCTGGCTAATGTTTTTGTATCTTTAGTAGAGATAGGGTTTCACTCTGTTGGCTAGGTTGGTCTCCAACTCCTGACCTCGTGATTCACCCACCTTGGCCTCCCAAAGTGCTAGGACTGCAGGCATGAGCCACTGCACCCTGCCAATGTTTTGTATTTTTAGTAGAGATGGGCTTTCACCATGTTGGCCAGGCTGGTCTTGAACTCCTGACCTCAGGTGATCTGCATGCCTTGGCCTTCCAAAGTGCTGGGATTACAGGTGTGAGCTACTGTGCCCCAGCCAGGCTCTGCTTTTTTTTTTTTTTTTAATAGCACTTCACATGGTTCAGTACTTGTTTTTCTTGGGTATTAAATATGCTCCCAGCAGGGCATGGTGGCTCATGCCTGTAATCCCAGCATTTTGGGAGGCCAAAGTAGACTGATTGCTTGAGTCCAGGAGTTCGAGACCAGCGTGGGCAACATGGAAACCCTGTCTCTACAAAAAATACGAAAATTAGCTGGGGGTGGTGGCTCACGCCTGTAATCCCAACACTTTGGGAGGCTGAGGCAGGTGGATCACGAGGTCTGGAGATAGAGACCATCCTGGCGAACGTGGTAAAACCCCATCTCTACTACAAAAGCAAAAAATTAAAACAAAAAATTAGCTGGGCGTGGTGGCAGGCACCTGTAGTCCCAGTTACTCAGGAGGCTGAGGCAGGAGAATTGCTTGAACCTGAGAGACGGAGGTTGCAGTGAGCCTAGATCGTGCCACTGCACTCCAGCATGGCAACGGAGCAAGACTCTGTCTCAAAACAAGATCCCATTTCTACAAAAATTACAAAATTAGCCTGGTGTGGGGACCTCTACCTGTAGTCCCGTCTACTTGGGAGGCTGAGGCAGGAGGATCGCTTGAGCCCAGGAGGCCGTGGCTGCAATGAGCTATGATCGTACTGCATTCCTTCTTGGGAGACGGAGTGAAACCCTGTCTCAAACAAAAAATTAAATAAAAAATGCTCCCTGTTCTGAAGGCATTCCTGGAGTAGTGGGGAAACCATTACAGTTTGTCCGACGAGGCTGGGAGTGGAGACCTGGTCAGCTGTGGGAGGCAGTGAGTTAAGTGTGCCTGGAGAGTACTGGGAGGGCTTCCCTGAGGAAGGAGCTTTTGAGCTGAAGTATGAGAGTGTCGCAGTTTCCCTTGCTGGGTGGCATGTCTGGTCAAGGGGACAGCTTGTGCATAGGCTGGGTGGTATCAGTGCTATGTCTCGGGACAGCCCAGAAGATGCCAAGTAGATAAGCAAAGTCCTAAGAAGAAGGGCAGTGGAGAAAGAGTAAAGAGCTTAAGAAATGGCTGGTTCGGTGGCTCCTGCCTGTAATCCCAGCACTTTGGGAGGCTGAGGCAGATGGATCACCTGAGGTTGGGAGTTTGAGACCACCCTGACCAACATGGAGAAACCCCATCTCTACTAAAAATACAAAATTAGCCGGGCGTGGTGGTGCATGCCTGTAGTCCCAACTACTCGGGAGGAGAATTGCTTGAACCCAGGAGGTGGAGGTTGCAGTGAGCTGCGATTGTGCCATTGCACTCCAGCCTGGGCAACAAGAGCGAAACTCCGGCTCAAAAAGAAAAAAAAAAAAAAGACCTTAACATCGTTTATCACTTCAGATCGTGCCTGTGATTGAACACTTTTAAAATTTCTTGTTATGTTGCTTAGGCTGGTCTCCAACTCGTGGGCTCAAGCGATCTTCCCACTTTGGCTTTCCAAAGTGCTGGGGTTACAGGCTTGAGCCACTACACTTGGTCAGTTTTGTTTTGTTTTGTTTTGTTTGAGGCTGTGTCTTGCTCTGTTGCCTAGGCTAGAGTGCAATGGCATGATCTCACTGCAACCTGTCTCCTTGGTTCAAGTGATTCTCTTCCCTCAGCCTCCTGAGTAGCTGGGATCACAGGCGCCTGCCACCACGCCTGGCTAATTTCTGTATTTTTAGTAGAGACAAGGTTTCCCCATGTTGACCAGGCTGGTCTCAAACTCCTGACCTCAGGTGATCTGCCTGCCTCAGCCTCCCAAAGTGCCAGGATTACAGGCATGAGTCACTGCACCTGGCCAACACTATTTTATGATGTAAAACTTCACCCATTTGTAGAAGAATGGTACAATGAACTTACTTCTACACACCCTTGTCTAGTTTCAGAGATGAACCCATCTGGGTTCATCTCTGCTCTCCTCTCTCCACCCCCACTCTTCCCCACCTTTCCTGTCCACCTTGGATTAGTTAAAGCACATCCCAGACATCTTTTTTTTTTTTTTTTTTTTTTTAGACGGAGTCCTTCACTGTCACCTGGGCTGGAGTGCAGTGGCGTGATCTTGGCTCCCTGCAACCTCCACCTCTCAGGTTCATGTGATTCTCCTGCCTCAGCCTCCCGAGTAGCTGGGATTACAGGTGGACACCACCACACCCAGCTAATTTTTTGTACTTTTAGTAGAGACAGGTTTCACTGTGTTGGCCAGATTGGCCTGGAACTCCTGACCCTGTGATCCTCCCCACTCTGTGAATCATCCCAGCCATCTTATCAGTTGATGTGTGAATTATTTGATTTCATTGGGTGCCCGAGTGATAAACAGGTTAGGGTCCATTCTTTATTTTTATTTCTTTTTTTCTTTTCAAAATTTTCTGTAGAGATGGGGTCTCACTGTGTTGCTCAGGCTGGTCTCTAACTCCTGACCTCAAGTGATCCTCCCACCTTGGACTCCCGAAGTGCTGGGCTTACAGGCGTGAGCCACTGCGCCTGGCCCAGGTTAGGGTTCTTTCTGGGAGATATTTTTTGGCAGATGATAAGCTTTCAGATCTTAATTTTGCTTAACTTTTTTTTTTTTTTTTTGAGGCAGAGTCTCGCTCTGTTGCCAGTCACCAGGTGCCAGGCTAGAGTGCAGTGGTGCGATCTTGGCTCACTGCAACCTCTGCCTTCCGGGTTCAAGCAATTCTCCTGCCTCAGCCTCCCGAGTAGATGGGACTACAGGCTCGTGCCACCATGCCCAGCTAATTTTTGTATTTTTAGTAGAGACGGGGTTTCACCATGTTGGCCAGGGTGGTTTCGATCTCTTGGCCTCATGATCTGCCCGCCTCGGCCTCCCAAAGTGCTGGGATTACAGGCGTGAACCACTGCGCCCGGCATTTTGCTTACCTTTTGAAAAAACTAGGCTGGGTGCACATCACTTGAGCTCAGGAGTTGGAGACCAGCCTGGGCAACATGGCAAAACCTTGTCTCTACAAAAAAAGGCTTTTGAAAAAACTGAAATGTTACATATTCTGAAAAATACATAAAAAACAGAGTTTAGCGAATAACTAAATTCTTTTTTTTTTTTTTTTTAAATAAAGATGGGGTTTCACCATGATGGCCAGGCTGGTCTTGAACTCCTGACCTCAGGTGATTAACCCACCTCAGCCTCCCAAAGTGCTAGGATTACAGGCGTGAGCCACCACGCCCCACCTAACTAAACTCTTTTTTTTTTTTTTTTTTTAAAGACAGGGTTTCACCATGTTGGCCAGGCTGGTCTTGAACTCCTGACCTCAGGTGATCCGCCCACCTTGGCCTCCCAAAGTGCTGAGATTACAGGCCTGAGCCACCACGCCCAGCCCTAACTAAACTCTTTAAACCACTTTCAAGTTGTCATTATAGCCGATGGTTCCTAGTGTGCCTGGTAAGGACATTCCAGGGCCTGCCACTCACCCCTGAATTGGAATTTCAGGAGACCTCAGGATTGAAGTGCCTGGTCGGAACCTGTCTGGAAGCCCCCGCTGCCCTTTACTGGTGGTGGAGGGAAGGGAGGCTCTGGGCTTAGCAGCTCAGGCCCTGTGGCAGGCATTGCTTGCCCTTTGACCTCTGGCCAGTTACCTGGATTTTTTTTTTTTAAGGTGGAGTTTTGCTCTTGTTGCCCAGGCTGGAGTGCAATGGTGTGATCTCGAGTCACTGCATTCCCGGGTTCAAGTGATTCTCCTGCCTCAGCCTCCTGAGTAGCTGGGATTACAGGCATGCATCATCATGCCTGGCTAACTTTGTATTTTTAGTAGAGATACGGTTTCTCCATGTTGGTCAGGCTGGTCTTGGAACTCCTGACTTCAGGTGATCTGCCTGCCTCGGCCTCCCAAGGTGCTGGGATTACAGGCGTGAGCCACTGCATCTGGCCTTTAGGTTTTTTTTTTGGAGACAAAGTCTTTGTGTCCCAGGCTGGAGTGCAGTGGCTCGATCACAGCTCACTGCAGCCTCCACTTCCTGGGCTCAGCTGATCCTCCCGCCTTGGCCTCCTGTGTAGCTGGAATTGACTGCAGGTGCACGCCACCATGCCCAACTAGTTTTTTGTATTTTTTGTAGAGACGGGGTTTTGCCACATTGCCCAGGCTGCAACCTGTGTTTTTTTTTTTTTTTTTGAGACAGAGTCTTGCTCTGTCGCCGAGGCTGGAGTAAAGTGGTGTGATCTCGGCTCACGGCACCCTTCACCTCCTGGGTTCAAGCAGTTCTCCCTGCCTCAGCCTCCCGAGTAGTTGGGATTACAGGCTCCTGCTACCAGGTCCAGCTAATTTTTGTATTTTTAGCAGAGATGGGGTTTCACCATGTTGGCCAGGCTGGTTTCGAACTCTTGACAAGTGATCTGCCAGCCTCAGCCTCCCAAACTGTTGGGATCCCAGGCATGAGCCACCATTCCCATCCAGCACTCTGGTTTTTGTCGCCTCTCCAGAGCTTGCCACCTTTTTGGGTGTAGGGTGCCTTAACAGAGTTGTCTCAGAAAGCCTGAGTCCAGGGAAATGACTCAACTTGCAGGCCCAGCAGCCGCCTCCCAGATCCTCTGGCTGGAGATGCAGGGTGGGGGTGGGGGCCCATTCCAGCTGCTTCCTGGGCCAGCTTTTCCTCTTGCCTAGGCATCACCTCCCCAGGTGCCCCACAATTGCATTAGGGGTCTGGCCTGAGATGAAACTTCTCTTTTATTTGGGGCACAGCATGTGGAAAAGATGATCTGGTGGAATTTGCTGGGGCTGAATGGAGGGGGCTGAATGGAGAGAGCTGAACCTTCATTCCTGCCATGCTGTCTCTCCCTTTTTTAAAAAAAAAATTACTGTGATTTCTATGTAGTTTTTTTTTTTAAAGATGGGTTTCACCATGATGGTCAGGCTGGACTTGAACTCCTGATCTCAGGTGATCCACCCACCTTGGCCTCTGAAAGTGCTAGGATTACAGGCATGAGCCACTGTGCCCGGCCAATTTCTATGTAGTTTTAAGAAAAATTCAGGCTCATGCCTGTAATCTCTACACTTTGGGAGGCCGAGGCAGGCCTGAGGTCAGGAGTTCAAGACCAGCCTGACCATGGAGAAACTGTCTCTCCTAAAAATAGAAAATTAGCCGGGCGTGGTGGCACACGCCTCTAATCCCACTACTCAGGAGGCTGAGGTGGGAGAATTGCTGAACCCAGGAGGCGGAGGTTGCAGTGAGCCAAAATCGTGCTATTATACTCCAGCCTGCGCAACAAGAGTGAAACTCGGTCTCAAAAAAAAAAAAAAAAAAGAATTCAGTATAGTAGTGTAACTGTGGAATCTATATGATGCTGGAGTTTTTTTTTGAGACAGAGTCTTGCTCTGTCGCCCAGGCTGGAGTGCGATGGTGCGATCTCGGCTCATTGCAACTTCTGCCTCATGGGTTCAAGAGATCCTCACCTTAGCCTCCCGAGTAGCTGGGATTGGATTATAGGCACCCGCCACCATGCTCAGATAATTCTTGTGTTTTTAGTAGAGACGGGGTTTCACCATGTTGCCTAGGCTGGTCTCGAACTCCTGACCTCAGTTGATCCACACACCTCGGCCTCTGAAAGTGCTGGGATTACAGGCACGAGCATAGCGTTACTGCGCCTGGCCCAATGCTGGAGTTTTTAATAGTGTTTTGCCCTAAGTTCTCACTCTTACCATGTGAGCTCTGCCATGGCATTCTTTCATAAGTTTGCAAATCGGGAATTGGGAGGGGTACAGTTCAGTTTTTGATAAGGATTGTGTCTGGTTCTGATAAGGATTGTCCCTGGTTCTGATGAAGACTGTCTCTGGTTCTGATAAAGGTTGTCTCTGGTTCTGATAAAGACTGTCTCTGGTTCTGATAAAGGTTGTCTCTCGTTCTGATAAAGGTTGTCTCTGGTTCTGATAAAGGTTGTCTCTGGTTGTGATAAAGCTTGTCCCTGATTTGGGAGCCTATCATTTGGGGATGGACCCCCACAGGTCTGGGGTGGGTTCCAGGAATCTGATTTTTATTTGCCTTTTTTTTTTTTTTTTTTTGAGACAGGGTCTTTCTCTGTCATCCAGGCTGGAGTGCAGTGGCAGGAACCTAGCTGACTGCATCCTCAGCCTCCTGAGCTGAATCGATCTTCCCACCTCAGCCTCTTGAGTAGCTGAGACTACGAGCACATGCCACTGTGTCCTGCTAATTTTTTTTTTTTTGAGATGGAGTCTCGCTCTTGTTGCCCTGGTGCGATCTCAGCTCACTGCAACCTCCGCCTCCTGGGTTCAAGTTATTCTCTTGCCTCAGCCTCCCGAGCAGCAGGGATTACAGGCGTCCACCATGATGCCTGGCTAATTTTTGTATTTTTAGTCGAGACAGGGTTTCACCATGATGGCCAGGATGGTCTTGATCTCTTGCCTTTGTGATCAGCTCTCCTTGGCCTCCGAGAGTGCTGGAATTACAGGCGTGGGCCATCATGCCCAGCCTTGTCCTGGTAATTTGTAAAATATTTTTTGGTTTATTTTATTTGGTTATTATTTTTAAGACAAGGTCTTACTGTGTTGTTTCAACTATCTTGAACTCCTGGGCTCAAGTGATCCTCCCCTATTTGAGCCACTGCACCCAGCTGCTAATTTTTTTATTTGTATTTTTCGCAGGGAGAGGGGTGTTGCTGTGTTCCCCAGGCTGGTCTCAAATTCCTGGGCTTAATCAGTCCTGCTTTGGCTACCCCAAAGTGCTGGGATTACAGGTGTGAGCCACCACGCCCGGCCGGAATCTGATTGTTGTTGTTGTTGTTTTTTGAGGTGGAGTCTTGCTCTGTCACCCAGGCTGGAGTGCAGTGGTGGGATCTCAGCTCACTGCAACCTCCACCTCCTGGGTTCAAACAATTCTTCTGCCTCAGCCTCCGAGGAGCTGGGACTACAGGCGAGTGCCACCATGCCTGGCTAATTTTTTTTTGTATTTTTAGTAGAGATGGGGTTTCACTGTGTTAGCCAGCTCGGTCTCCTGACCTCACAATCCGCCCTCCCTGGCCTCCCAAAGTTCTGGGATTACAGGCATGAGCCACCTCGTCAGGCCGGAATCGGATTTTTAAGAGGTGCCAGGGTGATCCCCGTGACTGGGCTCTCGGAAATACTGCGTCCAGGGAATGTCAGTGACAGTCGGAAACACCAGACCCAGAATCCAAGGACACAGTGCCGCAGTGGACTTGGGTCTGGGAACTACCTTCTGCCCTTGTGACTGGGGAGGCTGGGGGCGGGGACTAATGGCAAAGGGAAGGCATGTGTGCCGCGGCCTCTTCCTGAAGGAGGGAAGGTGGAAGTAAATTTCGAACCTCTGACCCTCATGACAAATATAATCTCCTTAGGGGCCATGTCCTTTGTTGTCTGTGTGGGTTTCTCTTTGGGAGGATGGAGGGCACTTTGTTCCCAGGGAAGAACAGGTGGGAGACATTCCAGGATACCTCTAGGGCCTGGTGAGGGCCAACAGGATGGGAAGCCTGTAAGGAGAGGGTGAAAGGACTGTCAGTTAGAGTTCCCAGGAAACCTCTGACACGTGCATGAGGTGTGCAGACAGGCTCTTTCTCCACAGGCTTCACAGTTGCCATGGCAGCAGCCAGGCTTTCCAATACTCAGAGCTTCCATCCAGGCAAATATGTACAGGAAGCAGGAGCAGGCTGGAGCCAGAGGGTCATGTAGACACAGTCCCTGAAACAGGCATAGAGATGATTCCCAGCACTCTCTCCTGGGTGTGATCTTTACAGAGAGCAGCCACTCTGAGCAGCTCCCCTTGGCAAAGCCTTCTGCCTTCCTTTTCCATGAGACAGAGTCTCACCCCGTCACCAGACTGGAGTGCAGTGGTGCGATCTCAGCTCACTGCAACCTCCGCCTGCCGGGTTCAAGTGATTCTCCTGCCTCAGCCTCCCGAGTGGCTGGGATAACTGGCGCCCACCACCACACCTGGCTAATTTTTATATTTTTAGTAGAGATGGGGTTTCACCATGTTGGTCAGGCTGGTCTTGATCTCCTGACCTCGTGGTCTGCCTGCCTCGGCCTCCCAGAGTGCTGGGATTACCAACATGAGCCACTGAGCTGGGCCCCTTTGTCCTTGATTTGGGGACTTCATGTCTCATTACATCTAGCTCTTCTCCCTCTTTGTCATACAAACCAAAAAGGCTTCAGGCATTTGGACTTAAGGCCCACGTTAGGGAAGAACACCTTGTAACTTGCCGGATACCTACAGCAATGCAAAATGAAATGTGCAGGCTGGGCGTGGGGCTCACGCCTGTAATGCCAGTGTTTTGGTGGGCAGATCACTTGATGCCAGGAGTTTGAGACCAGCCTGACCAACATGGTGAAACCCTGTCTCTACTAAAAACACAAAAATTAGCTGGATGTAGTGGCACATGCCTTTAATCCCAGGTACTTGGGAGGCTGAGGCACAAGAATCTCTTGAACCTGGGAGGTGGAGGTTGCAGTGAACCAATATTGCATTACTGCACTCCAGCCTGGGCAACAGAGGGAGACTCTGTCAAAAAAAAAAGGCTGGGTGCAGTGGCTCACGCCTGTAATCCCGGCACTTTGGGAGGCCAAGGCCAGAGGATTGCTGGAGTCCAGAAGTTCAAGACCAACCTGGGCAGAATAGCAAGATCCTTTCTCTATTATAACAAAACACACTTTGAGAGGCCAAGGCAGGAGGATCACTTGTCCAGGAGTTTGAGATCAGCCTGGGCAGCACAGGGAAACCCCGTCTCTACAAAAAAAAAAAAAAACTAATTAACTGGATGAGGTGGCATGCATCTGTAGTCCCAGCTACTCAGGAGGCTGAGGTGGGAGGATCTCTTCAGCCTGGGAGTTTGAGGCTGCAGTGAGCCATGATTGTGCCACTGCATTCTAGCCTGGGAGGCAGAGTGAGAGATCCTGTCTCAACAACCACAATCACAAGGCCTGGGGCAGTTGCTCATGCCTGTCATCCCACCACTTTGGGAGGCTGAGGCGGGTGGATCACGAGGTCAGATTGAGACCATCCTGGCTAACATGGTGAAACCCCGTCTCTACTGAAAATACAAAAAGATTAGCTGTGCATGGTAGCACATGCCTGGATTCCCAGCTACTCAGGAGGCTGAAGCAGGAGAATCCCTTGAATCTGGGGGGCGGAGGTTGCAGTGAGCTGAGATTGCATCACTGCACGCCAGCCTGGGTGACAAAGCGAGACTCCATCTCAAAAAAAAAAAAAAAAAAAGCCAGGCAGGCACAATGGCTCACACCTGTAATCTCAGCACTTTGGGAGGCTGGGGCGGGCGAATCATGAGGTCAGGAGTTCGAGATCGTCTGGCCAATATGGTGAAACCCCGTCACCACTAAAAATACAAAAAATTAGCTGGGCATGGTGGCACATGCCTATAGTCCCAGTTACTTGGGAGGCTGAGGCAGAAGAATCACTTGAACTCAGAGGTGGAGGTTGCAGTGAGCTGAGATCATGCCACTGCACTCCAGCCTGGGTGACAGAGCGAGACTCCATCTCAAAAAAAAAAAAAATCAACCACCACAACAACAAATACCAACACATTGGCTGGGCATAATGGCTTGTGCCTGTAGCCTCAGCTACTTGGAAATTTGAGGTAGGAGGATGGCTTGAGGTCAGGAGTTGGAGGCTGCAGTGAGCTATGATCGCGCCACTGCAGTCCGGCCTATGCAACATAGCAAGACCTTGTCTCTAAAAAAATAAAACTAAATGAGCCACACCTTTATTAGTCTAGTAGGTGCTGTTTCTTCTTTGTAAGGACTTGTATAGTTTCATTATCTATCTATTTATTTATTTTTTTGAGATGGAGTCTTGATCTGCCACTCAGGCTGGAGTGCAGTGGCATGATCTCGGCTCACTGCAGCCTCCACCTTTGCGTTCAAGTGATTCTTCTGCCTCGGCCTCCCAAGCAGCTGGGACTACAGATGTGCACCACCACGACCGCCTAATTTTTTGTATTTTTAGTAAAGATGGG
>CAUYLG010053857.1:0-10904 GCA_963573385.1 Cacajao melanocephalus | reverse complement strand
TTCAAACACGGAAGCCATTGATCCCTGGCCCCTCACACCGAGTTGGCGGCCCAGCCTGTATCCATTAGCTGATTAAGCCTTTTCTCGTCCTTCATTTGTTAGAAATAGAAGTTGGCTGGATCCCGCAAGCTTCACCAACATCGCTTTTGTCCCTGTTTCTTCCCCTCATTGACCACGGAAGCCTTGTGTCCTTCATCAGAGACCCTGGCCCTCCTTCCGCCCCATCCAGCCCCCGGCCCCGCCAGGAAAGGAGCACCCCCGCGCAGCGCGTGGAGACCCGGGACCACCTGGGAGGGCCTGGCGCTGCCTGCGCCGCCCTCTGGGCACTGCAGGGCCTGCGGGCTGGGTTAGCTGCTGGCTCAGCCGGAACCTCCAAAATGAGGCCGAACCTGCCTGGCGTAGGCTCCTGGTTTCCACGGGACTTCCGGGTCATCCAGCTACAGTTGATTTTGGGGGCTCCTTGCGTTCCGCTGGGGCAGGGCCTGGAAGAAGAGGTGGTGTCTGGGGGGCTGCCGAGAGAGGCTGAGGGTCGGTTCCCACCTCTCCCAGACAGCCTCGGGCGTCCAGGAAAGCGTGTCAGGCACCAAGAGCGCCTGACGCTGATTCAGGCCTGTGAGCACACGATGCCGTCCTCGCTTCCCACTCGGGGAGGGCCTGTCAGAGCGACCCCGGGCGCATGCGCCATCCACCCCCACGCGGGGCCCCGTGCCTTCCTGCCGGTGGCTGTGGTGGGCGAGCGTGCGGCCCTCACCCTGCAGGAAGCAGCGCCTGCCTGCCTCCTATGGCTTCTGGCGCCCCCACCCGGGGCTAAATCTCTCTGGACCACGTGGCACTGCCTGGGCACTCCTTGGAGGGGCAGCAACTGTGCAGACGCCCCTGCTGAGGACCCCCCTGCTGAGGACCCCCTCCAGACCCCCAGGCACTCCCAGGTTGGGGGGCTCTGCTTAGCGCTGCTGGCTCCGGGCCACAAGCCACGCAGCTGGCTCTGCCACACCAGGGAGTGACTGGCCTTTTTGGCAGGAAGAGGAGGGCAGCTGTGCCGGATCCGCAAGATTTCACGGAATCAGAAAATCCTTCCTGAACTCCGTTCAACAAGAATCCAGAGGCTCAATTGGACCCATGAGGTTTCCGCTCTCGCCAAGGCCGTGAGCCTCAGGAGTTAGAGGGTGAGGGGTCCCGCCCAGCTGGGAAGCCACGTGGCCCAGCAGCCGGGAGGCGAGATGGCGGGGCAGGCACTCTGCCTCCACTGGCCCACCCTCCACAAAACATCAAAAATCCTGTCTTACATGCGTGTTGATAAGAAGCCCAAATGTTCCAATATTACATGTGAAAACATTTTATTTGACCTAAAATTTCTCTTTTCTTCTCTTATGATTTTAAAAGTAATTACAACAGTGTTATGGGCCCTGACCTGGCCTGGGGGAAGGCTGGGGGTGACCAAGGAGGCAGTGACTGGGGGGCCCCTGAAGGACCTGGAGGAGCGTGGGGACTCCAGTGGTGAGCACCAGGGCAGGAGGACCACCCAATGACGGGCAGGAGGGGCAGGATGATCCCACCTGCTCAGGGGGCCCAGGTGGGCTGTGTAGGGTGCATCTGGGCTCAGGAAAGGGCTTCGAGTGCCGGCCAGTGCGCAGCCCCGTGGCAGGTGGGTGGGGGGTTGCTGATCTGATCCTCAGATCCTGCCCACTGGACCCCAGATGACTGGAGCTAGGGCACAGCCAGGCCCCCAGCACTCGGGGCTGAAGGCAGCTTTGCAAGTGCTTGGACTCCCCAGGGTCAGGTGAGCGGTGACAGTGACCAAGTCTGCACCTTGGGCTCAGGTGAGTGGTGACCGAGACGTCTGCACCGCCTTTTGGGGAAGATGCGTGGCCTCACACTCAAGGTGAAGAAGAAGCTTTGGCATGGCCTGCAAGGATCCTGAGGCTTTGCTGCCCTTTAGGGAGCCTGGGAGGGGCCTGGGGGCTGGGGCTGGGGCTGCTGTGGTCTCCACTCAGGACCCGGATGTGCCCCAGTGCAGGCAGCGAGGCCAGCAGGCAGAGGTGGGCAAGTGTCCTTACCGTGTGACTCCAGCCCGTCCTCAGCCACGGGGGGCTCCCATGTGGGCAGCTGTCCCTGGGCCCACTCCTCCTCCTTTCTGAACCCCAGAATCGATTTCCTGGTGGAGGCGTGAGGGCGTGGCGCAGCTCTCTCTCTGAACCTACAGCAGGTTCTGGCCTGAGTGCCTGGACGCCAGGCACCCGTGAGCGGTCAGACCTGCCCGCCTTGGCAGCCTGGGGCTAACATTGTTTGTCCTTTGACTCCAGCTGGCCCTATGATGAGTCTGTTGCTTTGATGGGGCTTTCCTCCAGTGCTGGCTCGATGTCCACGCCCCACCCTGCACCCACGTCCCTCCCACTCAGCCTAGAGCTCTGAGCCCAAGTGCTGCGTCTTCAGGGTGTCTCTAACAAACTGCACTGGAATCAGGGCCCCCGCTGCCACAATGCACATTCCTGGCCTCCCCACCCTGATGGTCCCAATCCAGACAGGGTTCTCTCCACTCTGGCCAGCAGCTTCTGGAGAGGAGTGCTCCCAGGGGGAGGGCGGGGAGGGGAGGGCCGCCTCTTGTGCACAGCACCCCTAGAATGCCAGCACCCCTGGGAAGTGGGTGCCTCTGGTCTGTGGGTCCCCCTGAGATGTAGGAGCCCTTGCCTCTGACATCCTTCCCAGTGGGCAGCTTCAGCCACTTGGCCTTCGGCCACTCCTGCAAACTCTGGCCACTGCTCTAATTTCAATGTGAGCCAAGGAGAGCTTCCTGGGGGTGGAGACCGGGAAGGGAAGGTCCTGCCCAGAGGTGCCAGTACTGAATGGAGAGTCAAGGTGCATGAACAGTGAGTATGACGGCATGCACAGCTAGCATACCTGTTCCAGAACTTTCTTCAGGTTCCTGCATGGGCCCAAGATCTCCGGTGCCAGCTGCACCCTCCTTGTTGGGCATCTGGCCATGGGGGGCAGTTGGAAGGTGAGGCTGGCTCCAGCTGCAGCAGACGCATGCCTGGTGCCGGCTGCCAGCTTCTGCACTGGCTCATTCACTCCACACGCCTCTCGGAGGCCCGCTGTGCTGCCAGGGCAGGCTGGGTGTGTGAAAAACAGTCCCCAAGGTACAAAACAGCTCAGACATAACTGAGTGTTCATCACCCCTGTCATTCCTGCTGGGGTCCCTGGCTAGCTGGTGGCTGAGCCCACCATCTCCTGAGCCTGACGGAGACACAGCCGCCTCTAAAGGCCCCGGTGGAGTGGCCCATATCTCTCCTGCCTAGTGCTGTTGATAAGAACCAGTCTCACGGTCACAGGCCCGAGGCTTTCTGGAAGGCAGTCACATCCTTGCCAGACTCCCCATGGGCGCAGGAGACACTGGTCACGGTCTCTGCCACATTTCAGCTGCTTACGCTGCCCCACAGCTGTGAGCACAGGAGGAGAAGGACAGGATGGTGCCCCAGGAGCGCACGCCTGGCAGGGGACAAATCCCAGATGGTGAGGAGGTCCAGCAGTGCTGGGAGGGTGGGGGCGAGCGGGGAGGAGGTGACAGCACAGTCCCAGCGGGAATCAGTCTCTGTCAGGGACAAGCCGGCGCCTGACGCCACCTACAGTGAGTGTGAAGCCAGGTGAGAACTGCAGCAGGCGTGAAGGGAAGGCAGTCATGAATTCTCACTTCCCTCAACGGATGCCTGCTTGGATTTGAACATGGGCTGAGATGGCCTTGGGTGAGCAGGGTCAACATGAGGTGGGCGTCGGAACTGCACTGCCCTTCTGGCACGGCAAAGCCACCGGATGGGGTCTCTGGGGTGATCACTGGTGGCCTGCGCCCAGATGGATTTCAGAATTGCTATGGGCTGGTGGCCACCTGCACCCATGCCCCTCTTTGGAGTGGGGAGTGCTGTTTGCAGTTATTCTGTCCCACTGTAGACTCGGGGGATCCACAGCCATGCAGCCTCAGCCTCACTTGGACCCCACGGGATGACAAGCTCGTTAACTGGGAGCAATATTCCGGGGGATGCGGCCTCAGGCTCGGAACAGGGTGAGAGCACGCTGCTTGCCAGCACGTGAATCACTGTGGCCAGGAGGCAACAGCAGCCAGTGTGTCCCCAGAGACAGCTGCCACAGCCCTCTTCCCATAACGTGGCCCCAAGCCTGGTGTGCCCCATGGCTGTGCTGATGGGCAGCACCCAGCAGAGCCGCCCGTCCTAGGGAACTGGCTTATGGCCCCTGCTTCCTGCTGTCTGGAAGCTTCTGCTACACAGGAAGTCCATCTACCTGAGACCCCCCTGCTGGGTGGAGCCCAGGCTCACTGAGAGGCCTGGAGGTGGGCTTCCATGTGGGGAGAGGGAGTCCAGGGTTGAGGGGGACACCAGACAGGCAAGTGAGAAGGAGGCCACCTTGGAAGGGGACTGTCCGCCCAGCCTGGCCTTTTTAACGGAGCAAGTCCCTCCACTCCTTCAGGCATCACACGTTATGTGGTCACGGACAACAGGACCCCCTGGGAAGGACCCTGACCTTGTACAGATCAAACTGGAGGGGCCCCGAGGGTCTCCTGGGTGCTCCCCACAGACGTGAGGTAGGGGAAGCTTCTAGCTCCGCACCACCTCCAGTAAACCCCTGGTATTTCTCTGGAGAGGATGGCAGGCAGGCTCTGGGGAGGCAGTTGTGGCCCTGGGAGAAGGTACCTGGTAACAAGGCAGGCACCTGCTTTCTAAAACCCAACCGGTGTGGGGCTCTGTCCCCTGCAGTGGGCAGCTCTGTTTGACTCACTGCAAGCAGGGGTGGTGTGCATCAGTCCCATTTACAACCACAGGGTCCACGGATACCTTTATCGTAACTCACACCACCAAACGTAGAAAGATAAGACCAGGCTGTGAAACTCAGCAGAGATAAGGAGGTATTTAAATGGAAGTGGTCGAGAATTCACACAAACTCCTCCCCTGTAAGGTCTGTCATATTTTGGTACACATTTCAATTTTCTAAATAAATAGACCAATGTTCAAAATAGGCCAGGGTGATCATTTCTGTTGCCAATCTGACTTGACAGCTCATGGGAAACCAGCTGGATGCCTTTTGCAGGGAAAGTTAATCAGATTTTCAAAGCTTTTTTCTTTTCCTTCTTTTTTTTTAAAAAATGATATAAAACAAATACATGTGCATGATAAAATTTAAATATGATGGCAGGGTCATTTCTCTAATGACCAGTGATGATGAGCATTTTTTCACGTTTTTTGGCCGCATAAATGTCTTCTTTTGAAAAGTGCCTGTTCATATCCTTCACCCACTTTTTGATGGGGTTGTTTTTTTCTTGCAAATTTGTTTTAGTTCTTTGTAGGTTCTGGAAATTAGCCCTTTGTCAGATGAGTAGCTTGTAAAAATTTTTTCCCATTCTGTTGGTTGCTGGTTCACTCTGATGATTGTTTCTTTTGCTGTGCAGACGCTCTTAAGTTTAATTATATCCTGTTTGTCTATTTTGGCTTTTATTGCCAATGCTTTTGGTGTTTTAGTCACAAAGTCCTTGCCTATGCCTATGTCCTGAATGGTATTGCCTAGGTTTTCTTCTAGGGTTTTTATGATGTTAGGTCTTATGTTTAAATCTTTAATCCAACTGGAGTTAATTTTTGTATAAGGTGTAAGGAATGGGTCCAGTTTCAGCTTTCTGCACATGGTTAGCCCGTTTTCCCAACACCATTTATTAAATAGGGAATGCTTTCCCCATTGCTTGTTTTTGTCAGGTTTGTCAAAGATCAGATGGTTGTAGGTGTGTGGCGTTACTTCCAAGGCCTGTGTTCTGTTCCATTGGTCTATATCTCTGTTTTGGTACCAGTACCATGCTGTTTTGATTACTGCAGGCTTATAGTATAGTTTGAAGTCAGGTAGTACGATGCCTCCAGCTTTGTTCTTTTTGCTTAGAATTGTCTTGGCTATACGGGCTCTTTTTTGGTTCCATATGAAATTTAAGCTGGTTTTTTTTCCAGTTCTGTGAAGAAGGTCAATGGTAGCTTGATGGGGATAGTATTAAATCTATAAATTACTTTGGGCAGTATGGCCATTTTCATGATATTGATTCTTCCTAACCATGAGCATGGAATGTTTCTCCATATGTTTGTATCCTCTCTTATTTCTTTGAGCAGTGGATCATAGTTCTCCTTGAAGAGGTCCTTCACGTCCTTTGTTAGTTGTATTCCTAGGTATTTTATTCTCTTCGTAGCAATTGTGAATGGGAGTTCTCTCATGATTTGGCTCTCTGTTTTTCTGTTATTGGTGTATAGGAATGCTTGTGATTTTTGCACATTGATTTTGTATCCTGAGACTTTGCTGAAGTTGCTTATCAGCATAAGGAGATTGTGGGCTGAGATGATGCTGGCACTAGACAAGGATGCCTTCTCTCACCACTCCTATTCAACATAGTATTGGAAGTTCTAGCCAGAGCAATCAGGCAAGAAAAAGAAATAAAGAGTATTCAATTAGAAAAAGAGGAAGTCAAATTGTGTCTATCTGCAGACGACATGATTGTATATTTAGAAGGCTTACGATATTCTTGGCGATTTAACAGCCAGCTCTAAAGGCTGGTGTGAGCCATCCCCAGTGCACCCTAGTCCATATGTCAGTCTTGCTCGTGAGGCACCTTTTTCCTAGGATGTGCTGTGCCCTTTCAACCCACATGCTTTCTTTATTTCCTTTAAGCCATTTGCTGTTATCCTCGAGAGATGAAAGCCAGGACTGGGACACACTGTCACAGAAATGGGCCCTGCAAAGGGTGTAGGTGCCGACGGGAGGGCTTTGGTCGGCGGTGTCAGCAAAGGCTCCCCAAGGACCTAGGACAGAAAAGGGCCCAGGATGGGGGGAATGGGGCGGGGACAAGAGGGGGCGGGACTGGGGTGGGGCGGGGCTGGGGCGGGGCCTGGAGGGGTGGGGACAGCAGGGGGCAGGGTGGGATGGGGCGGGGTCAGGAGGGACGGGGCTGGGATGGGGCGGGGTCAGGAGGGATGGGGCAGAGCCTGAGGCGCCCGGTCCCCTCCGCCCTCCGGGCCTGGAGGAGAGGAGGGGCACTGTGTTGGGGACCTGGCTTTCAGCTTACCGGTGCAGCTCACACTCAGGGCTGCTGGAGTGCGCCGGCCTGCAACTGGGTCAGAGACCTTCTCTAACATCTGTTTTTCTGGAGATGTTGAGCCTAAAGTGAGGCAGTTGAGCAAACAAGTGGGCAGGATATTTACACAGCAGGGGCTCTCTGAAAACCCAGGGTCCTGGCCAGCCATGGGCTGCTGCTCCCTTTTACCTCTGGGTGGTCGCGACGGTAAGTACACCAGGCGATGCGGACGCCAGAACACCGCTGCTGGAGTGGAGTGCCGGGAAGCCCGGGATCTAGGCTGAGGGGACAGCAAACCTTTTAAGGACAGACTTCAAAACATACCAAATTAATCGTGAGGCTTTTTTTGGTTAATGTCAGAAAAATGGAATGTAGTTAAAATGCAATAATGCTAAACAGCTTGATTTTATTGAGTAGTGTCCTAAAAAGATATAGCCACTTATGTCATTTTACAATTCTATTTGTTCTAATAATGTATCTTTTTTATATTCCCCCGCTGGGAAAATTCTATGCTGCATGAATTCATTAATGTCTCTTCCTCTGCATGCTTATCTTAGGCTAAGAATGAATAAATTTTCTACTTTGCCTCATTTGACTGTGTAAGAGGGTCAAGAAATAGACCCAACTCTTGATGAGGGTGTAGCAAGTTCACGTCACAGAAGAAAACGTGGGATGGAAAGCCACTGCTGTGGCCACCGTAGAAAAATAACATGATGTCACGTCCACCCTTTGGCTACAGGTGTGACCGTCCTTTGCATATGCAAAATACACTCATCTCCTTCCCCAAGGCCTCCAACATCCCAGCCCATTACAGCGTCAGCACAAAGTCCAGGGTCTCATCATCTACGCCAGGTCTGTAAAGGACCCCCACTGTATTCCTAAGGTGCATTTACTCAAGTACAATTCCTCCCAGCCTGAAGACCTACAAACTAAAGGGGTCAAATTCCCTGCTCCACATACCCAACATTTTAACATAATGGGGAGGAAAGAAACCAGGATAGGCCTTTCTGATTGAAAAGTTGGAAAGTAGGAGGCACATTAGCCGTCAACACCCACACAGCTAAAATCCAGCTGCTAGTGCACCAATTTTCCTGCTAGAGGTAGGAAATTACCTTAAGTAGAGCTGAGTGTTTGTTCTATGTTCTTGCCTCTCCCTCCATGCTCTTGACTCCATCCTGAGTCACCCTTCCTTTCCCCTGAAAAATGGTTCATATTTTCATCTGATTACGTCTCTTAGTCAGCTTCCTGGACATAGAAGGTTGATGTTCCAGGGACTTCTTCTAATTTTGAATTGTGCCCTTTATTCAGAGCTGACAATGCTTCCCCCTATACAATTCTCTTAAAAACTTGGTGGATTTCCTACAAACCTTGTGGGGGTCTCACTCCATTATAGAGAAGATATCATCACAAGTCTCTCAGTCTCACAGAAAGAGTCAATGAGGCATGCCTTAAATCCTTCTCAAGTCTCAACAAAAGGTATGAAGTCCATCCTTTTTGTACAGTCCAGCCCTACAGGGTCCTGTGAGCCCCTCTCTGCTGGTGTGAAGATGAGAAACTGTAGAAATAAAAGGCACAGAGATAAGAGAAAAGAAAGTTTGGGCCTGGGGTCCACTGCCAACCAAAGCGCGGAGTCCGGCAGTGGCCCCGAATGCCCGGACACTCTGACTTTTATTGAGTACAGAGCTGGGGGCAGGGTAGGTAAGGCATGGCCTTGGTGGTCGGTGATAGGGTCAAGTACATCATGTGTCATATAGGTAGGGGCCCAAGGCTTTCTAGCAGCCGAGGTGAGGCAAGGAGCACAGTGTATCAGCACTTTTCCATACTTGTCAAGAAAGAACAAAGGCATTAAGATTTATATTGCTTTTACTGATTATCCCTTCTAAGGAAAAAGGAACCAGGTGCAGAGGTGGAACATGAAAGTGCACATGGAACGTGACCACTGAAGCACAGCATCACAGAGAGACAGTTAAGCCCCTGGTTGTCTGCGGGCCTACATGACAGCTCTCAAGCCTTACCGCAAGAGCCTGGAGGAGCGGAGCTTTCTCCTAACTCTTCCGGGGAAGCAGACATCTCTGACATCTCCTTCTGCAGCTGGCTAAACAGCGGGCGCTTTCCCAGCACTGGCACTGCCGCTCAGCCAAGGCGCCCTCCAGCAGCCCTTACACAGGCGTGAGAGAGGGCTTAAAGCATCTTGCCTTAGGGTCATTCCTTTCTCAAAGTCACCCCAGGTTCACACTTCGTAACCCGAGAGGCGTTAGTAAGAGAACTAAGATCACCTATGAATGACTAAGATCACATATAAATAACTAAGATCACCTATGAATAACGACCATGGTTATATCTGTAGTTACTTTCTTCTTCATTACTTGTATGGGAACAGGCTGAGGCTTCTGACTCCTGCCTCGGCCCTTATGGGGTCTACCCCCCATACTTTTAATCTGAACTTTACCCCACAGCCATAGTTGACTTGAAACACACTGAGTTCAATCTTTGCCATGAAGCATTTTCTTACTGTGAGCATTTTTTTTGTTTGAAAGATGCATATGAGAAACAGGTTAGAGAAACCCAGCCAAGTCCTGACACCTTTATAGTTTCTTTAAATTTTGCTCAAAAGTGGGACATTCCTTCACTATTTTGTCTATATTACACTCAACTAAAAGAAAGCAGTTGCCAATCATGACAGTCGGCCTGAAAGTCTCTTTAGTCAAACCCACCAGCTCATGTAGTGTATCTTTGTTGTCCCGGTTTTCCCAAAGGATATTTTTACTGACTTTTCTGTTGCTACATGACAGCAGAGCGTTTTCCATCTTCCCATACGTTCCCTCACTGGCCTTTACAACTTTACCATCAGTCTCCTTGAGGCGCCTTAGCCCACACTTCCATCCCAAACATGACTCTCCCTGTTTCAGCTTTTGTTTGAGCAGCGCCTCATGTCAAAGGTGCTGTTCACTTCCCAAGTAGTGCACCTGCGGGGCTGGGCAACAGAGAGGAAGTCCCTTCTTATTCATACAAAGGGCTGGGGGGGCTCAGGTCCCTCACAGAAATTCTCCACTGCTTTGCCTGCCCAAATGCCCCATCATCCAAGCCCAGCCAAAGTTCCTCTTCCGCCATGTGGCCGGCCTTAACTTCTTACCTCGAAATGCCTTCCTGTCTCACGTTAATCTTCTTCTCTTGCAGCACTTCGTATAGAGTTACTGGTTTATATATCTCATTATTCTCATCTTGGTAAATTCTGGGCTGCACAGCATGAGGTTTGTAGGGCTGTTGGGCCCCACAGGGTCGTGGGGTGTCCCTTATGCTGTGCTGAGGTGCAGGATCCGAGAAGTAAAGAGACAGGACACTGAAGAACTGGGGAAGAGCATCTGGACTCGGGGCTGGGCACAGCACCTATGAGTGGAGACAGGCGAGGCCTTGAACGCACAGAAGCGTCTGTATTTATTAGGTACAGGCAGGGGGAGGGTCCTAAGTCAGGTCATCATCTATAGGCTTAGTAATAGGGCATACATAATCATGTGAGTCACAAGCGAGGGGGCCACCCCATTATGTCACCTGGGCAAAGAGGTGGGCCATGCGCAGTAGGGGGCTGTGTCGTGTGCAGTAGTAGAGGGTCGTGTACAGAAAAGGGGTCCACCCCCATTAGGTCACTGAGGCACGGAGGTGGGCTGTGTGCAACAGGTGTCATGTACAACACTTCTTATCTGGGGGCTGGAGACTTCAAAGGATTTCTAATAGAAGGATACGGTAAGCTTAATGCAGTGGGAGCTGACAGATGTGTGCTCTTCTCTTCAGATATTTATGG